>UZAN01043148.1:24710-39151 GCA_900618425.1 Echinostoma caproni
TGTGCACAGGCACGCACTTTCCACCATCCCAACGGTCAGTCACATATGCTTGCGCGCGGGCGGGCGCACACATACACAAAACAACGAGCGCAAGAGGGGGCACGCACATCAGTTGTGGGGATCCACCGTCTCGCAACGACCGGATTGGTTGGCTCAAATTAGTGCGTGCACAATCTCCCTAGTCAAGGTCATCGTGAGTGATATACTGTTCCGTCTCGTCGTCATATTAACATCATCCGTGAGGGCAAGATACACGTAACAAATGCGCTCTACCATAGCCTACTGGGTTTGAACAAAAACACGTGTTATGATGAGATTTCACTTCGTGTTTATCTCCCAAGGGTTTCGGCGTGAATCGACAGGGCAACGTCGTCAGATTGGCCCGATGTCCATTCAGACAACGGTTTTCTTCCTTAAAACTAGCTCCTAAATGATAGAAAGAAGGGCAAAATTCAAACTTACTCCTCACTTACTTAAACTGGCCGTTCTGCAGTGGTAGCCTTGAGGCCAATGTGACCAAACAGAAGGCGTTTCCCCAGTCCTGTAGTGGATTCAGCAGACTACCAGCGAATAAAGTTGTGTATACCGATGCGCTGTTTAATTAGGAGAACAAGAAACTGGTCACCCGGTTCCGATAGGCTAAATGTGTAACAGGGCGTTGTATTTGGTCAGAGCAGCAGAGCAGCATTTCCTGCCACACCATTGACTAATCCTAAAAGACGAAATATTGAAATGCAACTAGCAACAAATGAGGGATTGTGTATGCTATGAACCATACGCCTAGGGTGGCGGAAGTGGCAGGGATGAAGACGGTGTTTGTTTCTATCCATCTGCATGCAATTCAAATCATCTGGTCCGCATCGTGTTTGGGTACACGCACTTGCAAATGCAAATATGAACAAGAGTCAAAATTTGGTAGGCTGACATCTGATGCAGTCTGTATAGTTAATTTTACTCCACTTACAAACTCTCAACTCGGATACGACTAGGTTAGACAGTGTGCACACCCTCCAGATGTTGATAAATGTATTGAGATTGGTAGTCATTGTTGATGTTGTTGATAATGTGCGGAAGCGAAAAACACACGCAAACACACATAAACACGGATAAAGCTCATTAGGATCACTGGATTTATTATTTATTATTATTATTATTTTATTCGTCAAATATACTTCAGTTCACTGATTCTCTTCTGTTCCAGCGAGAGACCGCTACCGGTCACGCTGAGTGCTTTCGGCGAGACTATTGTGTGAGAGGAATTGAGTGATTGATTGATTGAGTGAGTGAATGAGTGATTGAGTGTAGATAAGCACTAGTGCCAGTGTAGGCTTCTGGTATCCTTCCAAAAGAGGATGACATTTATTTGCATCCTGGTGTAACTATTTCAACGCGTCCCAATAATGGGTTCAAAGCGGACTTAGAATAAGCGGCTGGGATAAGGTCAGTTGGATTGAAGTTAGAAACGGACGATTCGAGTTAAAGTGTTTCGTATTAATATGGATAATTGGCTGCTTTTGTCTCGATGGAGCACACTAAACCCTTATTAAATAAGGTTTACGTCACTTGAAGGTCCGTGGGGTGGAACCAAAATCCACGAAAATGTAACCGGTAAAGATACGAACGACCTAACATCCCCTGAGGAATTCGATGTGGGAGGCATTTTATTTTTGGCAATTTTAGCGAATGCACGTCCCGCAAAATTATTATTATCAACATCACTATTCATCCTGGCGAGAATATAAATGTCTTCCGTCTGTTATCACTCGGAGTAATCATCGTGTGCTGAGGATTCACTGCACCTAACTGGTTCGTGAGGACAAGCTGATGTACTAAAAGGAGCTAGCACAGAGATTCCTCTCTAAATCTGAGGTGTTGTATAAGCACGTTAAATCCTTTCGGAAAATGAAATCTGGTATACCGGCACGAAGCAACGCTGGAAGAGTTGTAGCCACTCAAACTGAAGCGGCTGAAAACTGAGTATTCCAACGCTTTTGTTGCACCACAGGTAGAAGGTCTACAGCTACCTCCCCAGTTGCATCATCTTCCATGTTCTTCACTGACCAACTTATCTTTTACTGCCGGAGAGATCAAACGAAAACTAATGGCTTTGCGAAAAAATGCAACACCGCGTGCGGACAATATAAACCCGAAATCCCTGATCTTTTTGGCGAACCACATATCAGAATCGCTAGCGTTTCTGTTCCAACGAATGTTTTACCAAACAGCATTGCCACAATCGTAGAAACAAAGATTCGTTTCTCCCCTATACAAAGGTGGTTGTCGTAGTGTCCCCGCCAGCTACCGACGGGTAACCCTGCTTCCGGTGTTATCGAAATTCATGGAGTCCATTGTGGCAGATTCTTTGATGCAACACTCCGAAAGATACAACATTTCTCTTTCGACAAATCAACATAGATTCAGGCAAAAGCGATCCTGCTTCACCAACATGACTCTTGTTCGGGATGAATGGACCAGGACAGTCGACGGAAGTAATGTGGTGAATGGAATTTAGCTCGAGAAGCTCTACAACTACGGCATTAGAGATTTTGTGTTTGACAATGAACCATATCAGTTCTTCTGATGCCCTATCCTGATCTATCAACGTGACCAGCAGTGTTCCACAAGGGTCTGTACTCGGTCCCCATCTTTTCGTCGCATTCATAAATGATCTATCGAATGTGTTGGGTCGAAAACAATACTGTTTGCAGACGACATCAAAATCTGAAATACAGTGACAGAACCCGATGCTCACTAACAATTCAAGAAAAACTTAATGCAGCTTTTCAATTGTCTGATAAGAATGACATTGAATTCAGTGTTTCTAAACGCAAAGTTCTATCCCTACGCCACAACAGAAGATTCTCGTATTTCCTCGGGGATCGACAGCAATCACATACTTCAAGTAAAAACGACTAAGGTATGGTTGTTCAAGAGGACTGAACCGCTCAATCAATTCCGCTAAGGATTTGCTCACTGCTGTCAAGAATTTCAGCTTGCTTATGCGGCTTGAATTAGCACTGCTTCCATGTTTGCTATCAGTGTACATTCGACCAGACACCCAGTACCGCATCCAAGCTTGAAGTCCATGGTTGCAACGTAATTGCAAGATGCTTGAGCGTCCACAAAGGATGACCACCAAGATGGTTAAGGGCTTGGATTTTCTCATCTATGGGGAGAGATTGCGATCATGGGGACTATATTCTGCTCAGTACCGGCGGATTCGGGGAGACTTGATTTTGACGTATAAAATAATGCAGAACCCAAACTATACATGTCGGCCGCTGCTCAGGTTATCGAACAATGTACACTTTAGGAGACACCGTTTCAAGTTACTGATTTTAAAATGTCGACTAGAATGCCAGCATCAATCTTTTGCAGTCAGAGTATTTAGTACTTAGAACACCCTTCCATCTCATGTCATTTGTGCACTAACTATGGAATCTTTCAAGCTGAGACTCGATGAAACCTTGGTACACTTCACATTCTTAAACCATTAAAGCAAATGCCAAATCGTTGAAGACTACGTTAACTGTTATCTCCTACCTGGAACTCGATGTGACTTGTTTTCTTCGTCGTGAAACGATTCAACTGTGTAAATATTCTATGAGGTCAAGAAAAGTATGCTCTTCTAGGGAATTCCCAAAATAAAACTTTGACTTTTCTTACATAGATATATAATGCTTTGACAACTCCTGCCGCTAAATCGATCTAAGAGGCATGTAATTCTTTTGTCATATTGGAGTAGTCATCCAAATGCTAGACACATTCAAGTGATGCATCTGCAATTCGATAGCAAAGTTAACTGTAACAGTGAACCAGAATTAATAGTTATATTATAAACCATTTATATATATATATATCCGTTTTATTAATTTCCGAAGTGAATTCGGTGAGCTGTTCTACTTGTTCTACTCTTGGCAGTTGCGTCGATGACTAATTTTTAATACGTAGCTTATCAATTCTAACATCGCTTAGTCTGACTCTATTCAATCTGTCCCCTTCCGTGTTAGTTCCTTCAACTCCAAATAACTTTGATAATTACGGAAAAAAACCAAGCACGCATTAACTGATCTACATTAATTATGCAAATGCTCACATACGGCATTCCTCTCATATCATTCTGATCCATTTAATGTGTATACATAGCTGATTGAAAGCACGGGAATTTGTTGACCAGTGTTAATTCTGCTCCGATTGTTTCATTCAATATTTCACTCCTTTTCGGAATTATTACCAATAATTACCAATGAGTTTCTAACGGGAATAAAGTAAATTTAGGCAGTTAGGATGGGTTCACTGACCGAAGCAATACTATGTTTCACTTGCTCACAGAGAACCTTTCTTCATTTGTCCGTGAGCAGTTTTAGGCGCGTTCGCTCACATGATTTCAGTTCCACACAATCCTGTACTGAATTCGGTTTGAACTCTTGACAAATCGTCGAAAACAGACATCCATTTGAATGGCTCTACGCCAATTGTAAACGCCATTTCACCTAACAGGTAGCAGGATTCTCTGACACTGCTGGTTTGTGTTTGGACATTGCTAGAAAACCCCATCCGTCTCGTGCGAATCGGCAATGGGATCAACTGTAGATCCCCTTTGTGTCATGCGTAATCTCTAGTATAATTCAGCTGCAGTCTTATCGAAGCCAGTACCAATCAATTTTTTTCTGTGAAAATTGTCCCTAAAAATGAGATTTATTTGAACCAGTGTAACCACTTCACAAACTAAACCAACCTTAAGCTTTCCCTGCTGTTGCAATCTGTGAACTGCTCCAAATCAAACCTAAAGTCTCATTCATATTGATGGTAAGAACGGGTGGAAACCGTTTGCCACCTAAGAAGCTTAATCTGCTTACGAGGTTCAACTTCTGACTCTGCCTCCATGAGCAAAGAAATTTTCCAAACAATGGTAACATGATTGGGCATTGATTCAATTACTTTCACTGGTGGCATCTACAAAACTGCTTTTTTTGCATTTTGAGAAAATGTGGATTCTGTACTATTTAAGATGACTTTGTTTTCTTTCACTAAGAACCGGCTCTTTCTGATATACGTTTTCGTCTGCGATTTCCTCCTGCAGAGTTTTGTCAGTCGCCAGATTTGCGAATTAAGGAAGTTTTCAAGTAAACTCCCGGAATAATTGGTTTCATCTGCGGTGTACCTTGGACCTCAAGAGTAAATTGTGGCTGAGGATTAAAACAAAAACGGGAAAACACTTTCACCTAAAACACCTTAAACCAGCAGCTCTTAACCGCTTTCCTGTGACCTTAAACCCTAAATATATCTAATTTGCTTTACATTTTAACATTTTTCGGCGTTCCAGTGCCAAATTCCTGAAATTAAGATTATATAGAGACAGAAACAAAAATAAAAGTGGAAAAATATAATAGTAAAGTAGTTGAGCTTTTCCGCGAGAAAGCAATCCAGTGTGTATAGGGGAATGATGTGGTAAGCGTACCTCAGCGTCAAGCTCAAGCGTACAGCATTCTGTTATCGTTTATGGAAGTTCGCGCGCACGTACTTGTCCAGTTTTCTGATGATAATTACCTCACTACCTATTCTAACAAGTTTTGATGTTGCTGGAATCTCACCTCTGAGACTACTCTGCTTTCTTTTCACCTTGAAGTAATGGTGTTGCTGAGTAATACACATTCATCAAATTGGATAAAGTGGTTTTTACATTGATAGACATTGATTTCAAGAGAGTAGACGAGGATTTGATTCAATTATAAACAGAGTAAATGAAGTTTGAACTGAAATGCTTGGAAGCACTGGACAATTGTTTGAACTTGGTGGGGTTTCATTAATAGCGCGAACCCATCGACTCAACCCGGGACCTCAACGGTGAAACGGAAGCCTACTATTCATACTGGGCTACCGGGCAGCTGATAAGACTTTTTTCATTTTGCCTATATTCAATACAGCCCAACTCACCTTCGTGAGTTTGTTGTGAGCTCGAGATCTCGCGCATCTCAGCGTCAGCTTGCAGGTTTCGGACTCTGTTGATAAGACCCAACCAGGTTGAAACAGGTGCACAGTGATCCCGCACATTTCAGTGTATATATTTTATTCGTCCCGTACACGACGCAGTTCACTAAATATTAATTTGCAGACATGAACTTGAGTCAAATCACAGAGTTCACAAAGGATTGTCGGATGATCGCAATACTCGTACCTCACCTAGTGCGGTGTTTGGGACAGTTGTTGAACGTGTGTGGGAAACTAACCCTTCGCCGTGCTACTCATACCTTAATGAGTAACAAAATGTGTATCGATGGCTGCTGTAAGTCTATGAAAATGTAACCGAGAAAAGTAGTCGTAAACCACGATATTAAGCAGCTCTGTGGTCAAGCACCAACCAACGATGTAAGTTTTAGGATACCTAAAATTACTTGTACCTTTTCTATTCTTCTTCCTAACGGATCCGGACAAACTCCGATGTGTTACTTGTCGTTTCAACTGGGAATTTCCTGATTGGTAGCAACCAAAACCGAAGCAAATGGTGAAGGAATTGCGGAGCAGACGGAAAACTGCAGGACTAGTGAGGGACCGTTCCTCAAAACCGTGGACGAGGTCTCATTGACGACAGTCAACCACTGTTGGCGGCACGAAACCAGGAGTGCAATTGTCACCGTAACAACATTCAGGTCCATTCAGGTGCCATCGAGTGGGCTACAATTTCGATCGTTGCTATTTCCTTGCCCAAGACGCAGTTGTGACCAAACACTTGTTACTTGTCTCACTTCAACATTTGCTTGTGCTCCGAAAAGTTCGCCAAAAATTCCCAAAACCTTGTGTCCGAATCGAGTCATCATTGCTTTTCCGTGGTGCTAACCATAACCCTTTGCTGCCGATATCGAATGGGCGAATATATAATCGTGGTGAAAGAAAGAAACCCCGAATAAGAGCTACAATGGAGGTCCAAAGCACGTGGGGAATTTGTGTGTGGTTGAAAAAACCATTATATTCAACTAGTTCCATGGGAACAAAACATTCAGTGCACGGCAGTTTTAACTTATGCGTAACACAGTAACGGACTTCTAGCAAAATATTCCATGACGCGGTTGCTTCCAACGAGATCTGGACACGGAGAAAAATCAAGGGACAGAACTGATCAGTGTGGATTTCGTTTGCTTTCATCTGGCCAACGTATTCAAAAACAACGTAACGTATGTGGGTGTGGATGTGCTATTTTTAGCCACAAACGCGAGTTAGTGCTTTCCGTGGATACGACGGCTGCTCAGTTACTGACTGCAGACCACACAGGACGAAATGCAGGATTAATAGTAGTGGATCAATCCGAACCTATTTTCCGCAAAACGTTTGTTTATTTCACAAAGGGTTTTCCTTATTCCGAATTTAGGTCCAACCGTTCGGGTTTCTGACGTGAGCAACTATGTTAACACTGGTGAAAATCCACCAGAGATGTGGGTCTTCATCTAAACGCCTGGCCATTTTAGGACAGTATGTATATTCCGCCATAAAAAAACAGCTGAGATGGAATACGTGTTTCCACCTGTAAGAATTTCATGTTTACGCCTGTTGCTAGAACTGTGTTGAACGAGATGGTTTAATGCACCGGGGAGAATATGTCTTTCTATTTTGAGAGATTCTAGGCTCTTTTGGGTTAAAACTGAAACATGTTTTTTTTTCTTTTCGACGAGAAGCTTTGGTGTTCAAGACAATTTGTACAAGCAATTTACTTTACTCTCACCCAGGGGGAAATCCGGATATACACCCCAAATTATCACAATTATTCCCGTTTTCTGGAGTGTCCCGGTAGAAAACAAAGCCATATTTGGAATAAAATCCAAAATGCTTAATAACATTTGTCTTAAGTGACTTGTCTTCCCTGACCGATACACCACAATTCATTTCACCGGGATAATTGCATACAAACAATATAAACTTGAATAACAGGACAATGTTCTCCATTACGGAGAGTCGTGATCGATCGAAAAGTTTTGAGGAACAAAAAACTCGTCTTGAATGCCGCATAGTGCATGAAACTTTAGAGCAAAACCTTCGTTGAGCACAATATCAGTGAAGCGAACTTTGCGCAATGCTGCCTAGCGCAAAGCGTGCGTAGAAAGCAAGGTCTAGTTTGTGGGATAAACAGGAATTGGAAGAAGTATAGAATGGGGTAAATGAACCTCTGCGGTCAACACGCACAGCCTAAGCGAGCGTACGCACTGATAGGGAATTCCACCAAGAACCGCCCCATCACTGTTAGTGGTTGACTGCAGTCTCTTATCCTGTCTACGATCCACCAGTTTTCTGGATCCCGATCTGAATGACGGCGGACAGCTACTTTACCGTACCCTGATGTGTGCAAATCTACACACACGCACGCATGCACGCAAACGCATCGTATCCGAATGACCGGGCCGCATTGCTTAGACGCGCCATGTACAAGGAAGCCTACAATTTGATCCGTGGTAGATGGAGTCTCCCGAATAGGACAAAATGCGCGTTCTTCATTGAAGATGTAAAACTCGATAGTAGCTATTCATATATGTTCCAGGATTCCCGTAAATGACAAGGCACATGTTCCTTTACGCAACCACAATGTACACTTTGACATTTCTTTGGTTGTATTCTGTAGTTATGCGTAAGTTTGACTGATGCATCAAAGCAGTGAAGTCATGGATCTTGATGCGAAAATTTCAAAGTTCACGTTTTGAATTATTGACACCTTCAATAAATGAATAAAGCAATTTACTATAGCTTTATAGGTAGAATAATGAGCATACTATTTACATAAACATTTATCTTCTACTCAAATCAGAAGAGAAAAAAATGGTCTTTTAGGTCGGCCATTATACACTAGTACTGTGTTATTCTGATGAAAATTGCTCTTGAATTTTTAAAATGCAAGGAGTTCAGTTTATCAAAGGGATGCTGTCTGACTTTGGTTTATTGGTTGACAGAGGTGGGATTGGACAATATGACAAAGCATTTGGATACAAGTTCTTAATTAAGTTCCGAATTCGATCACTACTTTGAGCAGTTTATCAGCGACCAGTGTGGTTTAACCAAAGCTTGCTTTTAGTTAGCCCGAATAAATGGAGGTAGATTGAGTGCTTGCTAGCGCCAAATTATTCAGAGAGAAAGAGAGAGAGAGTAGTCGAGATGTGAGCTGAAAAGTTTGGATGCAGCATTTTTTTGAGTGTTGCAAGTAAGTAGTGACGGACTATTTGGTTTGCTCATATGACGAATTTTATCGTGTACAGAGCGTTTCAGTTCAAGCTTTATTCACTCCACTTATCTTTCGTATTTAGTTTCATCAAACAAACAAACAACAGCAAATGTATTCAAACCGCAGAGAAGGCTCGAAAATGATTAGAAGTTAAATTAGGTAAAATACTTCATAGAAAACGCGTTTTTTGTGACATGCTCCCAATAAATTATTTGTGCATGATACCGAAAACAATAAAATATTTAGCAAATGAACAAAAAATTGTGAACTTATCCCGGAAAGTGAATGCTATGTGTAAGGCACAAGCAATAAGGAACTCATTATTAGTAGTTCTGTCATTTATAATGATTTTTTCAATAAAATGACACTGTTCCGAAAACACCAGTGTTTTGCATAGCCACTAGGATTGTTGGAACGGTGGACAAAATTTTGTGATGACAATGTGTGTGTGTGTCTGGTGGGGAAGGGGCATAAATTGCGACTGGAACTGTCTCCAGGGATAAATTAAAACTGATTAACTGATTATTGCATCAATTTAGTTCTTCTTTACTACTGCGACGTCATTTGCTGCTCAAAATCAAATATTTGCCTTGTTTGGGTAGAACCTCGTTTGAAGAATCGCATTTTGGTCGTTTGAAGGCATATCGATTCAAGAGAATAGATGTAGATTAGAGTGTGCAGGGAAAACTTTCCCCAACACATCGTCACCAGCCCTCAACAGTTGCAGCCAATCTCCCTCTGTGCTTCGAGTTCATCTTCATCAGCTAATATTGTATTATTTTATTATTATTATTGTAATGTAGATGACTTGTGCAGGCGACTGTGCCCTCAGTGAACACAATCGCAGCGCAAACAATCGAAGGGCGCGCATTAGTATGAGTGGCTCGCCGTCAGTAATTGGAACTATCACATAATGTGCAGTCCATAAACTCTCAGAGTTTGATGCGAAGTGAGGTATACATCTATTTCCGCGATGATTTCCTGTCTTTCGAAAGGGACATCTATTTTAATGAACAATGTTAGTATTTTCAGTCAGGTATGAGTTTGTTACTGTTCATTTATAAACTGGTCCATGATCACGCCATCATGAAGTGTGCTATGGTTTGGTACTCCTGCTAGTCTGTGGTTTAACTGATCGTACAACTTATAATATAGTCATGGCGATGTTATGGAGACCTGTCTGTGATCAACAGCACAATTTCTATTCTAATTTCCCCAACTCATTTATTCGCATACCCTGTGAAGTTTTGTGAATCTGTTATAACACTTCATTTTTCAATAAATGTGGCAGTCAAAAGTGATGGTGCCGGAGTCTTTTTGTGGTCTCGAAATATTAACGTCACTGGTTCCCCTGGACTCTGGAAACTCTTCCCTCGAGTCGGAAATCGCCTTATACTGTGAAATCAATAAAGTGAGAGTTCAATTCACCTCACTGGGTGTNATAGCGAGAGAAATGCCTGAATAGCCTTATGAACAAAGCTATATAGCTATAAACTGCACCACACAAAAAATGGATTCTCTCAAGTTGATATTCTCCGAATTTCTTCCATTTACATGTGAAATTCAAATAGACCGGATAAGGAGACGCTCAAAGTTGGATGTTGTATATGCACAATGTCACTGGAGTTGCACCTGATGTTTTGCTGTCCATTTTAGAAGTGACTACAGTCCGACAGGCAGACCCCACTTCACGTCCATCTGTCATTCACCGGATCACTGGACAGCATTTAAACCTAAAGATACGCATTTTATTGTGGGAATACGATTCACAAATATGATTCTATATTGTGCACCTCTTTCCACCGTCAACTAGTTCTGTATTTTCCATTCCTCCAGCCGTATTTGCTGTGATTTTTGCGATTACCGTGTAACTGATCACTCAATGAATCATGAAAAATGAGGTTGATAACCACTGAGTATTCTAGTGCACCCAGTTCTTCATCTCCAGCCAAGAAAATACTGGACAAATAATCAAACAGATCTTTGGGATTATTCTGTATTACCCACCTTAGCTATTATTCACTTATGTGCTTCAGAATTTAAAAATTAATCAACCATCACCGAGAACACAAGCACCCAGATAGCCCGTCTGTTTGTCTGACCTAACAGTATATGTACCATATGGGCGTGATGCAAGTTTGGGAATTAAATGTAGATTTGTGTTTGCGAAATTCTCATTTCCCTGTTTGAAAAGTAAAAAGCAAACACTCGGTTTGATAACTGACGGTTACATTTGGAAGACAATCAAATAATTTTCGTTGTCATTCAGTTCAGTTTAGTTTTTACAACCATTAGCCATGCAATTTCGTGCGCCGGTTTTGGTTGCCCATTTGGATAAAAGAGCAAAATGTAGATTGGAATGTTGAAGCAAATTCAAGCTGAAGGTGGGGAATTCATATAGAATGGTGTTAGGAGAATAACGAGTGAATGCAGGAGCGCCACTATTTGCGACACCCAGCCATATCACACAGTGTAGCTAACCATCGTGACCATCATCCCGAGGTCTCCAGCCAGAGAGCCTAACAGGGCCTATGTGACCTAGTCTCCTGGTTAGGGTTTTCATACCCTTCGTTGTCATTACCTAATCTTGATCCGATTTCATCATTGCATTGTCGTTCTACGACCCTGGCGCATTCAGGACAATACAATTAAAANTAATGGAAACCCCTTGAGAGCAATTGGTTATGCTTCAGCCAGGATGAAACTACACGCAAGAGGCCCCGCTAAACCTTTTCCAGTATTTTCAAACATATCGCCAATATTACAGCAACGATACCGGGATTATTCAAAATTGCTGCTTATTACCCAGTTCCATTTTGATAAATTGTTTGAACTCGTGATTTTCGAGAGAGAAAACTCATTTACGCAAGAGAACTGAATCAATTGATAAAAAATGAGTGTGATAACTAACACCACTGTGACCCACCCGCTTCTCTCCCATCTGCTTCACAGAGAGAGAGAGTCGAAACGGGTCGTGTTCATCTCAAATGCTTGATCACTAACATGAAACAGGAAAATAGAGCGAGTATCACGAATTATCGAATCAAATAAACTTTTGCATCACTAATCATCATATTGATTTATTCTTTCTACATCCGGAATCCCGCCAGAATTTCAGTCGTCGAGTTTCAGGATATCTCCGTTAAAACCTTTCTATGTGTGGAGGTTAATGCGGACGGTTCTTCAGTCGCCGTATCAGAGCCACCCTTCATAGTATGAAGGTAATCATGGGCCTTCCCAGTCTGACCTCAGATTGCGTGTCCATGTTTTATGCATCCATCAACCACGGAAATTCAAAACAAAAATGTATGTCAAACATCATTTGGTCCGTTCAGTCGAAAACGTCCCGCAATCCTTTAATTGATCCGATGATCCGATGTTACGGAAGCTGATGCACCGTAGTTAAAACAAAATAGTTTCTATTTTTCTTCTTTATTACCGTTTGTTTCCTGTCATTTCAACTCTGCTGTCTGTAACTTCCTGTTTGTTCAAAACGTTCGGACATAACGTTTTCGACGCTCGACTCGGAGCATACTGCTAGGTCAGCTCGGTTGATCTTGGTGTCCATTTCGTTCGATTGTTTCCTGCGTTCTGCTTGGGTAAGCGTACATCCAATTACGTTATTTCCTGTTTTGTACAATTGATTATAATGTGTTTTAGATACCGGATAAACCGTCGTGGTCTGTCGTCTGTATTCGTGTTTTTATTACACGCCCTCGTTGGTTTCGGTTCCTTGGGATCGTTCCTCGTTATCGGTTGAATCCGTTCGTTCCAGTTCGAGATTGATCGTTGATATCACGGAAGATTTTTTTCAGTCCATTTAAGGAGTGACCGTTATTGCAAAGTTCAAGCGCGCCCTTTGACTGGCTGCGCTACAATCTCGTGTTATCACATCTCAAATACAAATACAAATACAAGCTCATTCGTCCTAGATCACGGTGTTGATGTAATTTAGTACGCATATTGGACTTAAGAGCTCAAATGGACGCAATGATAAATATAATGAGGCCGAATATACACTATCAGAAGAATACCCCAAAGGAAGAACGCAATACTCCATACAGAATTATTAATGTTCCCTGTCATCCCATAAACCTGTGATCCACTAAGAACGGACTAACATTTTTTCCTACAGATGTCTTGCAAACGATTTTGATTAAAGAAAACCATTTTATTCACATGCCTGTTGGTAGAAAAATTTATTCTAAATTTCGAACATCATAACTTCTGTGCCCTTCAAATAGTAGCCCTATAGGTAGTGAGATCAAATCAGGTTCATTGGAACAGTGAATGCATACCTGTCTGTGATGAAACATTTAAAATCAATTACCGTTGCCATAAATTGGCGAGCAGCTTGTTAAAGTTGAACAGGTTTTGTCCAAATTCAAGCCAGATGTGTTAGTTAATAAGCTGTCCGGGTGTCGAATTTCCGGGCGATCATTAACGTAATCGATTGCAGTACTTATATTGATTAGATTTTGCAGGGGAAAAACGTTGGTTTACTTGTGAAAACACAAAACCGTTGGAGCGTAAAGGAACATCTTTTTGTTTGCTAGGTTGGAAAAACTGAATCCGATTATCTTCAGCTTCAGGTTTCACCACGCTGATGATTGATAAAATAGAAAGCGATCTATCATCAACCGATGATTATCGTTTCCCGATTGCCTCAGTGATATTGCCAGTGGAATACTTGCATAAAGCATCATCATTGCTTTATTGTGTGTAAACTATATCGGTTCAAACCCAACCATGATTTCTTTCCAGACGTGTCTTTTTTTATCACAATCAGAGTGATCTACCGCGGAAAAGATCCAATTGTGCACACAGTACTTGAACGTCTAGAGAAAATTTGCAGATTTTTCTCTTGTCCGATATTTAGAGTGTCTCCATTCAGGTCAATTAGAAATAATGCCTTTTTTGTTCTTCACATGACGTCATCACTCGCAGTTTGTCTGATGGTAGCCGGCTTGTGACTCCCGAGGAGAAACGTTTCCATTTCGACGAAATTTAGCACAGTCAGTCAATTGAAAACCCTTCTAGGGGAGGGAGAAGGGGCGACTTTATCCCTTAGAACAACTAAGTGTGTGGGTTCAATGAACTGATCGTTTTAACTGATTCACCGTTTGCAGACAACAGAATATGTACACAATTGGTGCACGTTATTAAAAATCGGGGTTTGGACTCGGGCACAAGATCTGGCATTCCGAACGAACTGGCTAGCACGGTCGTCTCGGAATAA
>UZAN01043149.1:0-12160 GCA_900618425.1 Echinostoma caproni
CAGTGTAGCCATATTCGGTATGCGTGTTGCACCTTCAAAGTGTAAAATGTTACTACAAGATTAGGTTGATCCAGCTCCCAGTGCTATCTAGGCAGCTATATCTCACCCGGCGGACGCATCACAGATGAAGTGTCGGCACGCATACAAAAGGCTCGATTGGCATTTGTCAACTTGAGACATATGTGGCGCCGTCGCGACATCCGGCTGTCTGTGAAGGGTCGAGTGTATGCTGCAGCAGTTCGACCTGTCCTGCTCTACGGTGCACAGCCTTGGCCACTAAAGGAACGGGATAAAAGTAGATTTTTTGTGTTTGAACACCGGTGTCTACGTAGCATTGCACGTGTCTGGTGGGGTAACCGGAGTAGCAATGCTCGGTTAGGCGTAGAGTTTTCAGGTAGTCGCGGTCGTCCACTGGAACAAGTGATCGACCTCCATAGATTACGCTGGTTGGGACATGTGCTACGCATGTTACCAGGTAGGTTGCCACGGCGACCGACGTTTGCCAAGGCTGGTAGGGATTGGAAAGAAACAAAGGACGGTCAAGCTAAGACCTGGCATGAGGGTATGAAAACCCTTACCAGGACACTAGGTCACATACGCCCCGTTACTCACCCTGGCTGGGGACCTCGGGATGATGGTCACCGATGGTTAGCTACACTGGGTGATATGGCTGGGTGTCTCAAACAGTGGTGCTCGTGCATCCACTGGTTATTTTCCTAACACCACTCTATATGTATTCCGCATCTTCTGCCTAAATTTGCTTCGACATTCCAATCTTCATTTAGCTCTTTCATCCAAATGGGCAACCAAACGACAGCAACCAAAACCGGCGCACGAAAGTGCATGGTAAATGGTTGTGTACACTGAAACTGAAACCTCACACCGTATTCGTCACATTGATTTGCGAGCTTCGAATACCGCTACCTTGTAATCTTGGTGTTCTTCGCTCCCACTTAGCAACGCAGTGGTTCAGTGATAATTTCGAGAAATGTCTTATACTTGCCCGTAAATATGAGGGAAGAACACTGTTTTGGTGATGATTACAAGGATTTTAGTTTAGTAGCTTGACGGTAATCAATTCGCCAATACATGAATTGTAATATTTGAGTATTGTTGGCTTTCATTATTTTGAATTTGTCTCCGATAATGCAGTAGAGCTGGTATTCATTCAACGAAACCTGAATAAAACATCGTTGACATTTTCGAAATACTAGTAAGCTTTTTTGGCAACATGATTGATTTCCAAGTAACTCGGCACTCATCTATGTTTTTCGCCATACAGGTCTACGGTGATTCGTCCACGTCTCAATGTTTTGAATCAAATCAAGATGATCTTCATTTTGATTCTAACAATTTAATGAATGATACAGATGCATGTGCCCTATCACAAGAATCAAAATTTTCTAACCAAACCTTTTTGGGGGACAATACACAGCATTGTGTTGATTCTATCCTGCCTCCTTCCGGCGTAAGCAATACAGATTCGCGATCCGCAAATATAATACAACGATTGGGCACTCATGTGTCACCTTATTTAATACATATGTTACAACGGCGTTCTATATCACTACCTCTGACGCGTAAAATAATTCGTGAGGGATGGCTTATGAAGCGAGGTGAGCATATCAAAAATTGGCGACGTCGTTACTTCATACTACGCGAAGATGGGACATTTTATGGTTATAAAAGTCAACCCAAGGTAAGCCTTTTTCCGCATATCAACGAAGTTTTGTCGACCAGTTTATTTATTTCACGGAGAATCATCTGGTATTTTCCTTTCTCGTAACCTTCAATTCAAGTCTCCCATTTCAGCTCTTTTATGTCCAATCCTCTTCTTTCGACCCTATTTGGGCTCTACGGTATTTCTTCCCGCTACTCTTTCGCCACGCCTCAAGGCTAATAGTTAGGTGCTATTTTTGCTTTAAACCTTGGAATGAACCGTAGCATAGACCGATTGCATGTATTGAAATATATTGTTATCAACCTCAGCCAGGTCACTTGAATCAGCGAGCCACCACCGAAGGTTCGAGTCCCGGACTTTTAGCTTGGTTTGCAATAAGTGAAGTGAAGTAGGTAGGTTTACAACACCGAAGTGAGACCGTTCACTAGCACAACAACTGTTGGTAGTCATCGCTTCTTGGGATTGTGCTGTAAATATCCAACATAACGTACCTTGAACGTAGTCACTGCTCCATCGCGGATTAACCCATGTGTATGCGGAAATTTTATGTGAAATTAAGATGTAAGGAATCGCAATTTTATTATATTTTCACCCAGGCTTGCGTTCGCGATACAATAACCTTTATAAAAAAGACAAAAATTTCCATGATTTGCTCGAGGGTATGATACTGCTAGGTTGCCCAGGCCAAAGCAGGTGAATTTTCTTGAGGAGTTCACAACCTGTGCCTTCGGCTAACCAAAGCCTGACCTGCAAGGCAACACGTGAAAACCGCAATCCATTTGGGGGCCGATGTCCAGCTCATCGGATCATACGGAGTCAAACGTCCAAGGTGCCCAATACATCTCCCGATCAAGCCGGTGGCCACCACCATGACCAGGAAGGTGTGAGTGAGTGTGCTTTGTACGTCTCTTGGTTGGTTTGAAAGCAGGGTTGTAAGCCCACTCCTCTAGGTGAACTGCCAGTTATTCACCCATCCCTTTATAGCCCTGGATATTGGCTTTTCGTTTTTTCACTTGGGTGTGAAAACGCCTTCACCATGAGAAGTCAGTGAGTAAGTCCTTCCTCATCAGAGGCTATTTGAAACGCTTGGTTCTTTGAAAGCATTTCGCGGGGTGCCATGTAACGTGACCAGCCACAACTCAAGGCACCCAGCCGAACTATACTAATCTAATGTATTGAAGAAGGACAGTCCACTGAGGCCAAATATACATTATANTCTAATTTACTCGCTTTTATAGTGTTTTACAATACTAGTTTGCATGTGGTGTTTCACATTATTGTGCTACCACGATTCTTTCCACTGAAAATGTTATGATGCCATACGGACAGTACTTTTCTGATGTCGTCTCCTAGATAGGGTTTAATTTATGCAAGGGTCTTTCATTATATATTTTTGCACGAACCAATGGCCAATTACCAGGTAACTGTGCCTTTATGTGACACATCTTTTGACGGATTACGCTGATTTTCAATAGATGCTCTGTTTTTAACATCGTTTTTTACCCAAAATTAATAACTTCACGGTGTGCTGTTTTGGTCATACAAGCGCTTTCAGTCTAGTGCGACTGCATTTTCTAGTGTGATGACTTACGTTTCTCTGTGTCTCAGTGGGCTGTCCCAAAATATTCTACTGTTCATATACCCTACAAGAAAAAACAAGTTGATTTAACTGTTTACTGCAACTAAGAAATCAACATAGAAGTCCTGCTGATGTTGATATATAACCTGATTTCAAAACGTTGGAATTGTGAACCTGGTTGTAGAATAACTCTTGATCTAACTCGATGTTTCCGATGAGCACCGAAATCAGTATTACCTCTCCTGCGATCCGTCACTGTCATATGGACAACCATCGATTATCACTGGTGGGAATATCTTCATTCTCCGACTGTAACCTTACCCTGAACTGGTTCATGCCTAACTCTGTTCACGCTCATTTACAGTAGAACAATGCCAAAATAAACTGCCACTACCAGTCGGCGCAAGTGCTTATCACCGTTTTTTCTTCGGAGTTGAGTGACCTTCAATAAATTGTTTACGCCGAACCCGATAGAAACTAATTCATAAGCCCATCTGTACGATATGTAAAACTGGCACAGGGCGTTTCTATTTGCGAAACCAAACCTTCGCCACTAACAGATATTACTGTATCGTGGTTTTTGTTTTACCTGCGTTTTTTGTTTTTCACAAACAAAAACGAAGTAAGCTTGTTCATTTGTTGGGATGCTGGTGGCAGTTGTGATAAGTTCTACCTCGGCCGATTCACATGATTTTTCGTGCACGAAACGTATCTACTGGGGTAATGTTTGACCAAAGGCTGCTATTCTACAACAAATAACGACCAGTTTTTATTGTTTTAGGATGACATGACTCAACCTTTGAACAACTTCACTGTCCGTGACTGTCAAATCATCTGCCTCAACAAACCAAAGCCATTCACTTTTCTCATTCGCGGCCTTCAATGGACAAATGTTGTCGAGCGTCTGTTTTTCGTTGAAGCGGAATCAGAACGGTCGGATTGGGTCACTGCCATTCAGACCATTGCTAATCGACTTCGGCGGTCTTGTGAAGATCCAATTTCTATCCTCTCGGTAAATGTGGATGAAAACACCATGATAGATGTCCCACAAAGGTAAGCTTCCCTCAATCACTTTTATTTTTGTTTTACACTGGAGCTAGTATGTCACTCGGTAATAAACTAATTTGTAACTACTGTTCATCGCGGTGTGACCTTGTGTAGTTTGCCAATCCAAGTCCCTGGGCTTAGGTCGTTGCTTATCACAGGTGACCAGTCGGTCCTCGAGGTATTAGAAATTACCCACCTATGGTGTTCATCACGCCAAGGTGTGTAATGAAGTGATTGATGATGTTGCATAATGGATAGCTACCGGGTGCACTATCCTCTATACATGTGCACACAAAATTGGACGTGTGATGCTTATTCTTTTCCTTTCGAGTTTAGCCCTTTGAAAGCTATTTATTTTGTGTCACTTTTTCTCTGCCCATTCACTCATCCCTGGGTGGATGACAAAGAGGGCATCGTAAAGGAAGAACCACTTGTAGCATATGCAAAAGCCAGTAAGCATGTCTTCAAGTCGTGGGTAGGAGAAGGATCAACTCGGTGTTGAGTCGTGATTGGGTGAGATTCCCACTTAACCAGCGGTCACGGAAGATCAGCTACGGTTGTCAAGGGGGTGATGGGTTCTCCTGGCAAACGATCTCTCTAAATGCCACAGTGATACACTGACAGCATCGGGATGTGTGAGAGTATGGCTTACCATTCAATAAAGCCACAGTCGTCTCCATCTGGCGGTGCGAAAATAGTTCTCGGAACTGGCCTATGAGACCTTTTACTCACCGACTCCATTAGATGTCCTGGATCACCGCGTTCATTCAAAAGAAGTATGAATCACCGGATACCAGTATAACTCTGTCCTGTTACTCTGCAATTTCAATTTAACTGTGCAAAGATTGGAGATTTGCACTAGAATACAAACTACTGAGTGGTCCTGCGGCTACCAATTTATGCGAAATTCATATTCCTCATGGATAAGTACTCACGCTTATTCTATGGTGCCCTCGGGAGAAGACGCACCATGTAATCTCTCAGTGACTGGGAATCTCAATACCAGCAACTTAATGTATATTGCTACATTCGATGTCGAAATATTTCACGATATAGATTCCTGAATAGTTGCGCCTCACACGAATACAGGACAAACATCACTTACTAACTGCTACCTAGCTCAAATACGAAGAGATTAAATGTATTACAAATCCACGATGCTTCTGGCCTTGTCACAACCAGTCAACGGATAACTCCGGTCTTCATCACGCAGCTCTCTCTCTCTCTCTGTTCACCCAAGTCATGAGTTTGTGCTGGTCTGTCGCTCGTAGGATAATCATGCCACGCTTCAGAGGTCCACCAACGAATAAATCCTTCAATGTAGTTTACACTCTGACATTGCCTTCAGGCAGCAGTACCAAGAACGAGTTCTACAGTAAACTACAGATGTGGTCAATCATATTTCTTAATCCGACATACGTTGGAGGCTGCACGCATGGGGCCCTCGGACTGGAACACACGCCAGGTTATTGGCAATTTCCGTCTCGGTAAGCGATTCGAAAACAGTCTACGTTTAGATTCTTTTGTCAACTTAAATCGATTAGTCAAGACAATCACCTTTCGAGCACCCCAGAGAATACCTTGTACTCAAACGTTAGTGGAGCGAATCATCAGTTAGGTCATCTGATACGACCTTGTCTGGTTTCATTAATCGTAGACTGTAGTTTATACCACGGTGCTCAAACTGAGGACCACTGAATCAAAATGTGTAAAAAGGCCATTTTGAATTAGAAAATAGAAATTACTGGCCTAATCACTTCAGTCAATTGTTCGACTGCTGTTCATTACAATCCAATCTGCTAATACGGCAGAGGCAAACATACCAAGTTGAATGTGACCAAAAAGCCGCTCATAAGTATGGGATATCCCCGAAGTTTTCTGAGCTTATCTTTCCGTTGTACTCAATCCGTTACATGAACTTTCTCATTTTATCTGGAATACCGAGATATTCTAATAATAACATACTGCCTCGGTCTTTCTTCCCGCTTGCCGTCTCGGAAGAGGTGGTATTGAACAAATTTCATGGCACGTCTATGAGTTCCAAAAGCCTACCACAGCCTGCTTCATTGATTTCCTTGCGGCTTTTGAATCTACTAACAGGAAACCTTTTGGGGTAGTTCGGAGGAAAACAGTTTGCTAGACGAAACTAGTAAACCCCAAAATCACACTACTACAGCAGCAGAACATGAGTTCTCAAAGAGAAAGAAGAATAAATAGAGTTTGCCTTCACTGTCCGATGTCACGAATGCAGTTTAACTGCTCCGTAAGCTGGTTCATACAACGTGCACTGATTCAGTACCTCAGAGTGAGATTTTTATCGGTTAACGGCCTTTCCTGGACCGTATTCGATTCCTGGCCAACACTACCGGGGTTAAAACAATTCCACTAGAAGAAAGTTTTTTCAGATAGTATGTGATCTTCCAGTGAATCCTATTCAAACGGACAGAGAATCGTTGGAACTATCTTGGTTTCAAGATACACTCAAACAGTCAAGTCAAGCAATAAACCAGAGGATGTTTTGTTTGTGTTAAGAGCGCCTTTACTCAACTCCATCCATTTTTTGCAAGGAACGAAATAAGTCTCCGCACTAAAGCACTAGTTTTTCAAGTCAACATTCGCCATATACTCATATATAACCATGAAGTTGGGTAGCTCCAGGTCGAGGGTGTCCGAAAGTTAATTTTTCATCGATGGCGCCTCGATAATATCCTATGAGTTCTCGGGTGTGATGGGGTCTCCAACTTCAATAATTGGCAACGTTACCTGGAAATGAAAAAGTTGTCCTCCGTGCAACATGGTCTTCACTAATTTTTTGATTACGTTCTCTGATGATCAGCAAGCAAGCTTTGAAGTCACTACCCTCGTCCAACACCGCCTGTCGTTCCGGTCTATTGAAGAAATCGATTATCCTTGTTAAATCTGACATGACGCTTCTGGGCCTTCAGTCCATCGACGTTCAGTGTGTACAAACTGTATCCATCAGGCCACTGATGATTGTACTTGGGCTGCTGCTGTCAGATAACCGTGAAGCGGACTTATCTTTATGCNCGGAGATAGTCGCGTAGAACGGGAAGTGAGTGCTGGTTAAAACTTCCTATGTAATTTCAGTTTACAAAACTTACGATCTCCTGTCTGCTCGACCTTATCTGTTTCAATTGGTCTGGTACATAGGGTACAAATAATGGAATTTCCGTCTACTTTGTCAATAGCCTATTGATACACCTTGAGGTACAAAACTTCCGCAACCATCTAAGCGGATTCCTGTCTTGCTCCTGATTGCATCCAATGAAGCGTTTGACCGGCGAATTGCTTTTCACGTTTCCTATGATCCATTGGGTAAACATGTCTTGTCGAATCAAAAGAGCCAACTCTTGCCTCATTCTCCTAGTTTTATGAGATTGGAACTTACGAAATCCCTCGTGTACGGCTTATCGATCCTCTTGGAAAAACTTAGGTATCGCGTTCGTTTGCAATATTTTCGGTCTCGATACAGTACGCGGCTTAACGTATCTTTTTTGCGCTCCTGGAGTCAAACAAATGTAGATAGAACACCGCTTTACGCAGCAAATGGCGGGGTTGCATACAAGACTGCCGCTCGGACTGGAACTCTCCCCCCGAATACGATGACATTAGTTTACGCCAAGCTGTCCATGTGCTTCGGTGGGTGCTCTAAACGCATGATGCAGTGAAGGTTAAACTGCGATAATTTGTCTCAACCAGCATGCCTGACTGTCTTTCAGAACACTAGAATCAACTCCACCTGATAACATCATTAAGTACTGATCGCTTATGGAGAATGCCATAAATTCCGCTGGTACGTTGTAGCCTGACACATTAAGTCTTAACACCCTGGATTTCCGCTGAGTCTCTGCGCTTTCTTGACACACGCTGGTCACTTCCGACCGACGGCGAGCATAATGAAATACGACTTGTAACAAGACGTAACATTAACGCCAGCCTACTCAGAGACCGCGAAATCTGGACTCAACGTGTATCAGAGATGGAGCGTGCTACCGCCATTGAAAACTCCCGTAAGCTGTTCCATCTCATCCGGGTCACCGGTTGTAAAGCTTTAGGGGTCATAAATCGCCAGGCTCTAATGGCCTTCCCCCAACTCTATTTAAAGATGATGGAATAAAGCTTCTTAGAGAACTACAAGTTCGGTTCACCGAGATTCGGTACATCGAGCAGGTTCCCTTCTATTGAGGGGGGGGATTAATTGTTGGTCCTATCTTGTAAAAGAGCTCGCGCAGTCTTTGCACCAACGACAAAGTATAAGCTTTATCCCAACAGCGTCCAAGCTGTTAGCGTCCGTTCTTCATAGGTTGTACAAAAGGACTGGGGAGCATGCGCACGAAGAGCAGCCTTGGTCTCGCTCCTGTCGTGGATGCATCGATCAAATCGTTCATTATCATTGTACAGCGCAATACAGGGAAACGAACTTCGCTGATCGCTGCCAAATTCATGAGTGCGAGTGTATAAGGAGAATTGGGATTGTGCCAATTTTTAGGGACGGGAAAAGAAAGCTAACCTCTATGGTCAGTACAGAGTATACAGTCCAATTGTGCGTACATGCTATTTCCAGCATTCTGCTCTTATAAGAAGTGATAGCAAGATCGCCATTGCTGTTGGCTCGCAGCCATGAAGCTCAGTGTTTCCAACCATCCAGTTACCTGGGGTCGGATTGGGGTGTGTGGCCGGTTTTCGTCACCTTTTGCCGCCTCCAGTGGAGTGCGGCAGGGCTGCGCTATATTCCCATTCCTCCTCAACTTTGCCATAGAGGATGGTCTAAAAAACGCTTTGTCTGGTCTAGCAAACAGTGGAGTTGAACCTCTCCCGTGAAAAATGTTCTTTAGTTAGAATATACCGGTGATGTCGTTCTACTGGAGGTTAATGCACCGGCAGTGCAGTTTTAGACCACTTGGCGATCGAGGTATGTATATACATCACACGTCTGATGCCAGACTGTGTGCCAAACAAATAATGGTCAAACAATCGTTATGAAACGGAAAAGCGTTTCGTGATTTGCATGTGGGGCGAATACTGACAAGTTACCCAGCCCAAATCAGCTGAATTTTCATGAGGAATCAACGACCGGAGCCTTCGGCTAGCCCAAGTCCGACCCGCAAGACAACGGAGCGGTGTGCAAAAACTGCAGTCCATTGAGGGCAAACATTGCTCGCTGTAGCGATCTATCTGGTGACATGCGTAACACATGCCGCAAACAACGTAATCTATGGATGTCGACCACTTGTTCCAGTGGACGGCCGCGATTACCTTAGGATCTACGCCTAACTTCAGCACTGCTCGTCAGGTTTTTTTTGTCTACCTCTTCTACAACTCATCCCGTCAGGGTAGGTTAGGGACTGGGCCAACCCAGTCTTGGAGCAGCATTTTGCACTTTGAACGTGGCTACACTAGCACTCAAACTATCCAGAAAAAGCATGCAACCTAACTGGATCTTCACTTAGTAACACAGTGTCGTCTGGATACTCTAGATCAGACAGTCTGTCACCTGGGAGGATATCGATGCTACGATCATCCCACGAAGATGGGGCTGTTTCAAGATCTGAATCTTTCACGAAGTTAAGCAGAAACTGAGAGAGGGGGCAACCCTGTCGAACACCACTTTCTGTAGTGTATTCAGGTGAAAAAGTGCCGTGAGCTCGAACCCGGCTTCGGCTTTCAGTATAAATGGATTGTAATATCGAAATATACTTCTCGGGTACACCTTTCAGGAAAAGACAGTGCCAGAGTTTGAGCGATCGACTGAGTCGAACGCCGCTTTCAGGTCGGGGACGATGGAAATGGTGGGTCTACGAAAAGTGTTTGTATTCTAGGATTTGGCGAAGAATGAAGATGTGGTCGATACAACCTCGACCAGGTCTAAAACCAGTCTGGTTCTCACGTGTGCACTCCTCACGAGCGGCAGACAATCGACGGAGTATGATGCCAACGAGAGGTTTAGAGGCAATGCTAATTAAACTTATTCCTCCGTGGTTTTCATAAGAGGACCTGTCGCCCTTCTTGTAAGTCGGTACCATCATCGATTCACGCCATTCAGCCGGAACCTGTTCCTTCTTCCATAGAGCCCAAGAATTTTGTCAACTTGGCGGGTGTATCGATCGAGCAGTCCTTCAATAATCGACCGGATGGATAGTTGAAAAATAGCTATTCTGTATTGAAGTAATTGCTAGCCGCACTTATGACTGAAACGAGCTTTATCGCTTGAGATCCAGCTACCGCCATCGAGAGCTGTTAGTGTTTAGCTTCGTTGTCATTAGGATAAATACAAAATGGAGCCTTGAGTAATTTTACACTGCATGTCCGATGTATTGGGTCATCGGTTCTCATAACCTAATAGTAAGTGCTGACTACGGACTTATCCCTTCGGCCGGTTACATGAATGAAATAAATAAATAGTGGTTTTTAAAAATTGAATTCATTATCACGCTCCAAACTAGGAGAAACCCGTAGGTCCAAACTACTCACCAACCGAACTCAGCCACATCGTCAAAACGCAAATAGTCGACTGTTTGATAACTATTCGGTAACTATAATATTAACTACGTGCAAGATAAACCACAAGCCTGTTGTGAGGTACTACGCACATCTGTGAGTAGTTTGTATGCACCAAAAAACGGTTATCAGATCCAACAGATTTGCGAATGGATCAAAGGATTTACTTTTGTGACCACGGAAAATATGCATCTACTGTCGGACCGTTCCATTAATTATCCTGTGTGTCTGTGGGAATTCTGAAGACCTGTTGCACATAAAACATTTTTTTGTTTGAGTGCCAATTTACCGATACCTTAACCGTTGCTCGCAATATATAACCCTCCTCGTCCCGTTACTGCCTTGTGGATTTATAACAAGCTGTTCAAACAGCGTGACGTTTTCAGTGGGCATTTAGAGGATGAATACCAGGACAGAATAGTTTGGTTAGCTCATCAGTTGTACAGTGGATGAACCCTACAACTAACTGGAACGACGAAGCAAGAAACGCAGTGCCAGAATGCCACAATCTTCCAACAAGAGTACATAATATGAAATCAAAGAGCGAAAGCGATTAGTATAAAGAACAGTACAGCGGAGTTGCTCTTCGGCGAAGAACATATCGATGGATAAAGACCTACATCCTGAACGATCGGACGCCGATCCCCCTACATAATCCACTCGGAGGCAATAGAGGTGCATTTTTTCATATTTCTCACACACGTCTGAATCCAGACTGTGCCAAAATAATCTTTATGGAAAAAAACGTTCCATGATTTGCATATGGGGGGGGGGATACTGTTAAGTTGCCCAGGCCAGGCAGGTGAATTTTCTTGAGCAATCTACAACGGGATCCTTCCTCTGCCTAAAGCCCGACCTGCAAGTCAGCAGGGCGGTGTGCAAAAACCGCAATCCATTGGGAGCCGCTGTCCAGTTCATTGGATCGTTCGCCCATGGACGAGGTCAAACGTCTAAGGTGATCAATACACCTTTATGCTCAATCGAGCCGGTGACCACTGTCACACCGAGGAGGATGTGGGTGTGTGGTTCGTACGCCTCTTCTTGGTTGGTTTGGAATCAGGGTTTTTGGCCAACTCTTCTAGGTGAACTACCAGTGGTCCACCAACCCGGTTATGGCCCCGGATGTCGGCTTTTCGTTCCCTCACTTTGTGAGTAAACCGCCCAATGAATAGGGTGACGGATGGTTGTGGGAGCCGGGAAATATGGCTCCCAACAGAAGTCAGTGTCGCGATTGTTGTACGGCTTGTTTGTCGAAACCCCTTAGCGATAACAGAGAAAAACTTCGAAGTTCGTTCGTTAAGACTAAGGAACGTTTGTTCGTTCATTTATTCGTT
>UZAN01043150.1:5216-16757 GCA_900618425.1 Echinostoma caproni
CAATCGATTTCCGGCAGGTTAAAATCACTAACTATGATGGTCTTCGTGGATTTCCTAATTAACGTGCTAAGTGTGTTTATCAGCTGTCTATTTTCTTCTGATCTAGTTGAAGGTGCTCTGTAGACTCCAAGGATGATGAAGTGTCGTCCTCGGTTCCAAATAATGCATTCCACTGTTTGCACAGTGGGGGTGCACAGTCTCAGTTCAGTGTCTTCCCTAGGAGCATATTGATTCTTCACGAGGATCAACAGTCCGCCTCCCTTACCTACCTCCCGGTTTGTCCTGTACACAGCAAAGTTCGAGGAAATAAGGTGATCTATGACGTGTCTTAGTGACAACCATGTTTCGGTCAGAATGAATATGTAATATTCTGGGCACCTGATTTTCAATTCGCCCCACTTACTTCCAACGCTGCAGACATTTGTATCCCACATTTTCAAACTTCCTGGTTGCAGCGCTGGGGCTCTGTGTTTAGGCCAATTTCTTCATGAGTTCCCTCGGGCGTTTCACCCGAGGGCCCGGCACGTTTCTTCCCTCGGTATTTACTCCCACGCTCATTTCTTTACTGAGCGGTTCCTCATGGATATTTCTTTTTGGTTGAGCCATCCTGTCAATGACTGTCCTCTCACATTCCGATTCCGGTTCATTTAAATCCAGTTGAACGCTAACATGGCTGGTTCGTAAAGCAGTTGCTACCCGCGGCTTTCTTATATCAAACCTTGGACTCTTATTTTTAGGAGTTTGCGCACACCTAGAGGTGGAGGCAGGGGTTATTGTTATATTCATATCTATGTTTGAAATCTCCCTCAGTGGCGTTTTTATCCTCACGGCCGTTTTTGTGCTAGTCTTCCTGTTCGCTCCTGGTTTATCCCGGTGATGTTCTGTCTTCCGTTCACCCCCCCCCCTTAGTGCGGGGAAGAGGTGTTACAGGTAGCGGGTTCGGTTGTCTTAGCTTTGTTTGACGTTGGTTTTCGGCGTCCTCGGTTGTATGTTTACTGTATACAGACCCGGGTTGATGGGCGCGACATTTTGAGGGCTGCCTACGCATGGAGTTGATGCAACGACATCAGCATAACTTGGTGCTTTCTGCCCACCCTTTATTTTGTGAACCTTTACCGAGGCGTGGGTTTGAACACCTTTGGGGCCGCTCTTAACGAATACNCCTTTTCCTGGTTGCGGCTAATCCACTTTTGGTCCGACGCCCACCGGGGGTCGTTCACTCAAGCGGCTTAAGTTTTCTGGTGCAATTCGATATCTACCCCCGGTGGCTTTTTCTACTCTTTCACTACTACATAGTAGCATATCCTTAATATTAGGATTTCCAAACTCGACTAGAATGGGTCTAGCAACCCAGGCACCTGGAGCACATTCTTTCCTCCATCTCCCAACTCTCTGAACCCTATGTATGAGTGCATACACGGGTAACCCTGCGGTTTTAAGTATATCACGGACTCTTCGACCGTCAATATCCACCGGAACCTTTGCGTCTCTTATAACCGGTTCTTTGTGGTTTATAATGAGAACGCTCCTATTCCGGCCCGTCGTCAGTCCTTTGGCGCGTTTCAATTCAGACCCTTCGGTCTCCAGGCCAGCAATCCTATGCTCTAGATGTTTGATCGTTTGCGTCTGATAGAGATGAGTGTTGCGGTCACGGTTGTCTGTACCGCTCAGGCGCCGTAGTAGTGCGCTTCCTAGCTGTGTTCTCTGCCATGGCTACGCACAGGTAACATATCCACTGGAGCGCAGAATTACTCGAGTATATCTCGTACACTCTTTTGTCTAGGCGGGTACAGCTCTGGTGATACCAGTAGCCACAACAGTCGCACTGTATGCCTTTGGAGACTGGCTTTTTTCATTTCTGCGAACTGCAGAATCCTGATTTTGACATTTCTCCACGATTATTGCTTCGAAGGAATTTTAGCGTTCACGATTTAGGACTTAAATTCCACAAAACGTGTGTTAATCTCACGGGTAACCACAAGATAAGATACGTGGGGACTTACTTATTTTGATTTCCTTTTCGATTTTCATCGAGCCATCACAGGTTTTCAACCGCGCACGGTCACGTCAAGGTCAGTTTGCACAGGAAGGATTGTATGGGGTCCAAGCTTGCATGCAGTATTCCAGCAGTGAAGCACCATTACCTTATACAGTGGAACGAACACCTCTGACTTCCTGCATATAACTGTGTTCCGCAGCCTTAGGAGTACTTCTCTTGTTTTATTTGCAGCCACCTGACATTGTCATGTAGGTCGGAAGTGAAAATTATTCCTAGGTCCTTTACCTCCGTCGTGCCACGTAGCTATGCGTCCCCGGTTGAGTCTGCATTGTTCGTCGGTAGCCGACACTTGGCAAGATTCAAGGGTAAATCCCATCGAACCAACCAGCTGTGAACTGCATCTAGGTCCTGAGTTAAGGTCTCACCCGCTTTCTTCACATCGTCCGCAAAGATGAAGCAGGGGTTGTCTAATTCTAGCGTGAGATTGTTGATGAAAGGAAGGAAAAGAAGGGACTCAAGAACGGGGCCTTGAGGCACCCCACTCGTAACCCTCCCTAATCGCGAAGTGTAGGTGCCAACCCGTACAGATGACCACCATTCAGTTACCTGATGAAGTTGCGGAGACCCGCCGTGTTCTATATTGTCTTACCTGCCCCTTGTACCAATTCCACCCCCAGTGATACTCACCCCCGTGTACGAACACGGTCATCCACTTATTTACCATTCATCCTCTTTATTTCATTTTTGTGAATGAGTGTCTTTTAAGTTGATCGATACACAATTTATGACATGAACCCTGCAATTTCCAAAACAACTTGTTCTGGCTCGACCGTAGCCCAAGTGTAATCGACTATTCTACGATCGTTCTGTATAGAGTCAATGAGACCGTTGAGCAACGCGTAGCGAAGTGCGAACCCCGAAGTCAGAACGACATTGATCCGCAATGCGTACGGTACTGTTTATTTCATTAGGCGAATCAAAGAACAACGTACCTCAACAATGTGACTCAGTCGCTATACAGCCAAAAAGGTGAGTTCAAACATTTGGTTAAATATACAAAGAGGGAACATAAATACCTGTTAGGTCAAGCAAGGGATTCGGTTCACTTGACGTGAACAGCCAAGACAAATTCAAACAGATCGACAATGATCTGTTTGCCACGGGGAGAAATTCTGTTCACCAAACTTGAACGGCCAGTGAAGGGGCATATAGCGAGGGACTGGGGTGGTTATGGACCGGGGCAATGACAGACCAAAGCCACGTTATTGTACAGGACAATGACACGGGTGGGATCGATAGGTAGACACACAAGGTCATTGGACACGAGAATCCGACATCAAACAACCATAGACAATAACTAACACGAGGGATCATGCGGTGATCAAGGTCAAATCAGGAGTTACCAACGAGAACGTGTTTACACAGAATCGAAAAGGGGTGATTGGGAGGGGGAACAACAGTGGTCACGCCTCGGACCGAGAAGAGGGATTTTCTTCACTCCGTGGTTTCCACGAACCTCGAAGGTGTAACCCATGTCCCAACAACATTCATCCATTTATATACACACTATAACCTGTATGCTGAACATGATTTCATTTGTAAACTTGAACATTAATTACGTCGCCCACATTTCCCCCTCTTTGTTTGCACATCGAGACTTTATCTGTAATGATATTCATTTGACCAACTGCCATAAAGTTATCGTGCGACTGGCTGCAAGCTTGGTGATGCAGAGGGCAAATCTCGACGAAGGAACGTGCAAGTAATCGGAGGTCAAGATCGACGAGTGCGGCGAAGATTGAACAGTTCGTAGTTAGAAGCACTGACAGCAGGAACTAGGTAGGTGGATAGGTAGACAAGAATCAATGACCTGCGAGAACCCTTTGACTCAGACGAGCGCAGGAAGAATTTTGGCGGCTGGTGTATTTCATGTTGAATTTTTGAAAATCCTTCCAAACTCATTGCGATCCAGGGTGATATAACTCTATCTGTGTGTTGCTTCTCTATTGACATTTATAAATCACAAACACCATAAATTATGATTTATCTGTTATTTCGATACCCGGCACATTTGAATTTGGCGTGATCAGAGAACGTGAGCGACTTGTTGGTTCTCTCTGGACATCATATATGGCTCTCGCTTACTTGAGTGCTTTTTGCCGGAACTTTGAGGTTGGCTTTATTGTAAATTTTGTAATAATTTTCCTAATTCAGTAGCGTAGAACATTACAGATCAATCATGTTTTGTTTTCGGATTCGTATTGATTTTGGCTACGTGTCACTCAGTGGCGATTTAGTTGCCGTGCAGAGGATGATAACTGCTCTATGTAGGATATAGAACAAAGAACTGCGTTGGAAAATGCAATTCGTTCATGGGTGTTGCACTCCATGGCAGTGATAAGTTGTGCAAAAACCACCCTTAAGCACCGGCCTAAAGCTATGGTACACCAATGTCTGCATTTTTGGAAATAAATGGGGCAAGCTGGCAATAAGGAGCCAGGATCGAGATATTGTGATGCTGACTGAAACATGGTTGTCTAAAAACTCTATCCGTGGGACGGCAAGCCCCCCTAACTTCAGCTACTGCAGAATTGATGGGGAAGCTGAAAGGTGGTGGGTTTTACCACCCGTTCGGGAGCAGCACATTCAGTGGGAATTACCGGATCTCGCACTCTGTACACCAACAATTCAAGCCACAGGATACATCGTAAGAAACCGAGGCCGACACTTCTGTATATTGGCTGTCTACCGATCACCAAACAATTAATTGGATAATTTTTGAGCACTAATGGGCTTCATCGCCACAGTCGTTAAGGAAGTTACCCATCGACTATAGTTGATATTTCAGTCTCCCCAAAATAGAATAGCACTATGAGGGCGAGAAAGAGGGTTAAGAAGCACATAAATTCATAAACTATTGTCAGACATGTTGCTCCTGTACATGTCTCCGCAATAATCGCACTCTACCAAGAGTTCCCAAGGGTTGGGAGGGCACCCAGAGATTGGACGACTGCCACAAAAGTAGCCGTCCACAAGAGTGAGGATAGGAAGCAAACTGGTAACTACAGACACGTACGTTTGGCCAACGTGCTGTGTAAGGCCTCAGAAACCGTCGTTAGGAATGCTCTTTTTGAGCACGTCACCCGAAATAGGTTGATTATCTCCGGCTAAAACGGGTTCCTCGAAATTGGTCGTGTCTAAACAACCTTCTTTGTTTCTGAGATGAAGAGATTAGATGGAGGACAGAAGGTCGGTTACCGGGACTCTAGGAAGGCCTTCAAGTCAGTAAATCATCGGCTTCTGCTAACAAAGCTCAGGGACTTTTAGTCTCTCAGCAGCTCTACTTAGGTGGATGGAAGCTCTCCTGATCAACAGGACTTATAGTGTTCGGGTGGGAGAAGCTTTGTCCAACGTTGGCAGCGTATCCAATGAATTGCTTTAGGGCTCAGCGCTGGACTTGTGCAAGTTTATATGCTTACATTTCGGTTGAAGATATAAACTGTTTGTCAGTTGGAATGAAGTAAACAGTTTCATATGACATCGAACGTTCAGAATGTCCCTGAATTTTGTCTTGTAAAATCTTATAATGTGGGTCACTTGTGACTTGTTCCATTTTTGTTATGCTTCGGGCAGGTAGAGTATAGGTGGAGTTTTGTAAATGTTAATGCAAGGGGCTAGGAGCTACCAAGTATCAGGTTCTGAACACAGTAGGGATTCCAGTCCGAGTGACACCAACCACGGAACCGATGGTCTTCACTCAAGTAGACCGAGTGTTGGATCTGGGGATTCTGGTTTGCGAGGATCTCAAGCACGGTGCCCAAAAAGCGAGGGGAGACTTTTTCAGCTTAAAATGGCTCTATTGTCGGGGAAGGCAGAGGTTTTTGTGCCTCTATAGAAGGCCATAGTTAGACCGAAGTTAAAATACAGCGTGCAAGCTTAGACGCCTTACTAGAGAAAGTATACATATTGCATCGAAAGGATGTAACGGTCAACTACTGGGATGATCACTGGAAGAAGTGGTACATTATAAGGAGAGGTTGGAAACCCTTGGGAAATTTCTCCATGGAGAGGAACGTCTGAGGGGCGATCTTGTTAAGACCTTCAAAATAGTGGAGGAGCTGACAGGGCTAGGCGGCAGCCTATTTACCCGAGAAACGATTGAGTCACGAAGGAGGCATTATTTGAAGCTAACGAAGCCAAAAGACCGACTCAACAATAGATATAACGTCTTCACGAGTAAAGTATTAGATGAGTGGAGCCAACTACCATCTTTACTTCTGGATTGTAGGGCAGTCAGTAAAGTTAAAAAGCAACTAGATGAATCAGTCTCTATTCATAGACTTTCTGGGTCACCTACTATTGACAGTAAGTGTGCCATGCTTCCTATTTTCGAATAACCTCCCTTTGCAGATGTGGACTCGAAAAAGAGACTTTTCTGGACGAAGAAATCGGCTGTGATCAAACAGTGGTCAAGAAGTCGAATCAATGAAAGAACTTTGGTTCCCGCTGGAGCAAGAATCTAGATGCACGGTTTGCGGAAGCATTTACCCTCCTTGCAACCTGACCTGACCTGACCTTGTACTATGTGTGGGATTAATTTTACTTTCGACAAACACAACACATCATTTTGTCTTTAAGATCACTAATATGTACCCTCTTATAACAAGAAAGTCATCCTCACATGCAGAATTACGCCCTTTATGATCTTGAACCCCAACAATTAGTTTCATTCTACCAACTGATAACCTGTTATATTGTTTTGAGATACACTTGGAATAAACCAAGTAAAAGAGTGCTAATATTCAACTACATCGTGATAGTTCACCAGTAAATGTTTGATGCAGATGCAAGAAAACCCGAGTTTAACTGTAGCTGAACTCTTCGGAAAAACTAGACAGAATTTGGTAAAAGGAAAGGGATATGTGGGAACCCAGAGAATTACAAACGGATCGGTACAATAATTTACTTGACATCCACATTGATGGATGTAATCTGGTCATAAGCGCAGACAACATCAACCTCAGGGTGGACAAATCTGCCTCAAAGTCCTTCGAAGATAAAGTGAGTGATGGAACTAGGATAATTGTCGAAATAATTCACCGCAATAAGTGACTCATAGTACCCAAACGGTAGGCAGCTATCATTGACTTTCATAGGAGCCACATGAACAGAATAATTCCAGGGTCAATGATATAAACGGAAGACGTGATTTTGAAATTTAGCGAGAAGCCCGAGACAGCAAAGTTTCAAGGAAACACGGCAAAACCGGTGCAAAAGTCACAGACATCAGGGAAATTGCGACAACCTGGTGATTTCTGATTTTGCGGAATAGTGTATTTCGAACGGAGGGGGGGGCATTTATCAGCGTGGGAACGCCGTAGTGACGACAAAATATTCACAAGTGATTTGCACTGTATGATTCCGGAATGCCAATCAACACTGGGACGTTAGTTTAGGTCAGCTTTAGGTTAGCTAAACCAAAATTCCGTATCTTCCCTTTGGCTTGCTTGATAATTATTTCCTTACTTCTATACCTCTCAGTTGATCCTTTTATAGAATCTGTTTCTCACTCTTATTTCTCAGCTTTTATTCACCCCTACAAGTCTGTGTCGATACAAAACCAATGGTGAAAGCTTCCCGAATCGCGATCCCCAAACTCTCCAACAGGACTTCACCCACCCACAAGAGAGACAATGAGAGCAAATGTGGTAACAAAAAATGCCATTCAGGTGCAGTGAAGGATGGTCTACAGTGCAACACGTGCTTCATTCGGAATCACAATAAATGCAGTGGGTTATTTGAAGTGGTCTACAGAGTGCATAAGACGTTTAAGAGCCTGAAATGAGACTGCGTCCCATGTAAGACACACATGAAGAAAGTGGTCCAACCAGAGAAGAAGCTTGGACGAGAATGAAACAAAACGGGCAGCGACAAAGAAATCAAAGAAAAAGAATCAAAAAAGAGGCCGTCAGTACTTCTATCAGAAGTCCCACCTTAAGGACTAGAAAGAATAGTTCGGTGGGTCGTCACGAAGTCCTTAAATAATAAGGCAGTTAGTTATTCCTGAAATCGTTCTAACACCTGGAACTACTGATAAACCAAAGAAGAGGAGGAAGAGGAGAAACAAGCTTAAGAGACACTTTGAGAGTCTAAAACTTAAACACCAGGCCACGCGGACACTCAAACCTTTGGGCGCAAACCCCATAAAATCGTGGTTTGAGAACTACCAAACCGCCTAGTCACAGTAGAACAGAGAAACAATGTAAGAGGTTAAACTAACCCAACTCAGGAAGTCCAATGATATGGCACTAAGCAGAAATAGAAATGTGGTGATACATGGCATCCCGGAACCCATGATAAAAGAAGGCAGAAAAAGGCACCGGACGAAGAGGTACCAAAGTATACTTCCCAAGAATATCTGAACTTCCAGGGCACAGCCATGAAGAACTTCCTGTGCCTGGGACGCTGGTTAGGGATGAACACGGAGAAAGGCAACCTCCCAGGCCTGTCGTTGTGAAACATCGGGACTGGTTTTTGGCATCCTCAGGAATGATAAGTCGCAGCTCAAGAGGCCAGGTGACTATCCGGCCAGACGACGTGGTCCAAGAGAAAAGTCACGTGCTCTCAAGCCCACCTCGCCTCGCTNCACAGCGCAAACGCGTCAGCCCCAAGTGAAGGTTCATCGATTGGGTTTTGGAATGCAACGGAACTCGGAAGAGACACCAATGGACCAGACAGGGCACTGTAGCACCACCTGTGGCAGACCCAACTTGAACACCCCATCAAGCAGCGTAGAGGGAGCCCTATTTCAGGAATGAAACAGGGAGAGCGATAACTAGATCGCAAGAAACGGATGAGGAGCTCGGGCCTACGACCCGAGCGAGCGACTACTCCCACGAGGCAAAGCGAAACACGAGAGCAGTCGGAACTAGGGGTTTGGTACACAAACGCCACAAGTATCGAGAAGAACTGGCCCGAACTAAGAGCGAAAGCAGGCAAGGATGATGTAGTAGTAGTCACAGAATTGTGGCTGCGACCTGGTGACGAAATAATTAACCTATGCCCTCCCAACTATATCCCAAACAGAGCTGATCATCAGGATGGCTGGCTCAGAGGGGGAGTGCTGGTGCTTATAGCCAACATAAAGGGCTTCACCACAACACCCTGAATGTGCAAGCAGTGGAGGTAATTATGATAACCGCACAACACCTGCTATCAGTCATTGATGTTGACAGGAGCCCATCGGCCACGATAGAGGGAAATCAGCTACTGCCAGGACTGTTAGGTGAACAGACTGGATATAGTGATAGGGTGTTATTACCAAGAAACTTCAACGCTTCGGAAATTGATTGGACGACCGAAACTGCCCCACCCGGATCGTTCGGGGAAAGCTCACTTGAGATGTTGTATCGTAGAGTTCTGGTTCACCATGTCACCGGAAAGACTAGGTGGAGGTTTGGACAAACCGCCTGTACGTTAAACCTAGTGTGCACAAGCTCTTGAACGGGGTGAGGGGAACTGCCGTAGAATAACCGATGGGCGAAAGCAATTATGATGTTATGAAGATGAGGGTTATAATGCAGGGTCTACCTTCTCCTAACAAATTACGACGTCAGTGAATCGGGATAGACGCTGAGAACATGCAGCATAGGGCTTGTCGGTTAAACTGGTCTGATAAGTGTGCTCTAGAAAATGTGCAACTTCAGTAGAAGCACATAAAAGGCAATCTACTAGACTTGATTAACCAAGTAACGCCTGAAAAAATCTTGAGACGCCGTGGTAAACTGCCCTGGTGGAGTTCACTTGTAGAGAAAGCAATGCTTCGAAAGAGAGGGGCGTGACAGCGCAATCAAAGCACGGGGGGATTTTGAGTCCACGGAAAATTACAAAGTGGCAAGGCGCGCTGCCACTGGAGTACAAAATGAATGCGGAGGAAAGTACGAAGTAAGATTGGGTGTAAACGCTAGAGAGAACCCTCAGGAGTACTTCAACTATGTACAGTCGAATATAATCCTAAGAAGGCAATTAAGCACAATCGTTGATGCGACCAGAGCCCATGATTGGACACCATGAGAGAATTCTCGTGCCGGGGGTGATCTTTGCAGATGAAGTACATCGGATCTTAAGGGGGCTTGTCCAACTAGGGAAGCATGGCCAGATAGCATTCACCTGGCTATCTTGGAACCACTGGTTGAGCACTTAGCTGAGCCCCTTGCTAGACTATTCAGTTCCTCCATCATACATAGGCAGCTACCCACGGACAGATTACTGACTACAGTCGCCCCTATCCACAAGGAAGGAGGGCGTACTTCTTGCTCCAACTTTCATCCAGTCAGACTGATATAAGTAGTTCTAAATGTAATGGAGAGAATACTGCACGCAAGGATCGCGGAACACGTGGTGACCATTGGCGCATTGACGGTTGATCAATACGGGTTCAGAAGGAAGAAGTCATGCCTGTCAAACCTCCTGTTCTTCTTTGCTGCCAACTCGAAATCAGATTTCAAGCGCAGACTAGATATTGTATGGATCAGGTAGTGCGAGAGGGCGGGGACCACGTCTTCCTCTCCTCTTTTACTCCGTTCTCCCTCAACCTCTCTAAGAGCTCCAGGCATATCCTTCAATCTACGTCTATCGAAAATCTTCAAAATTTTGTACCAACTTCTTAGTTCAAATGGATGATCCGGCCGTCCCATGAGTCTGCAAGCTGCAACACCATTCCTAACAAACCCCTCGAAATCGAGCCCTATGAAAGAGGTCCCTCCTGGTCGTTGTATACTATTCGCTTAATCGAATATGCGTTTTTCTTTTTCTGTTGTTGTATCATCAGGGGATTCACGGAGCCCAACAGTGAAAAAAGATGGGCAAATTGGCACGCAGCCGCTTTATCCTTTAAACTGACCTGAACTAACGAGTCACTAGTGATCTCTTAGTGAGTGCGCAGTCAAATACGTGGTCAGTCACTGGTGTTATCGTGGTAATCATAGAAGTAGTAGTAGTGAAATTACACACAGAATTCAGGACACGAAATACGCAATAGGAATCACGGAACACGAATTAGAAATCCGGTGGTACTGGACCGCAATGGCTTGAACTCGCAATAACCCACAGGATCGAGACGCGAGGAAGAAGGCCACAAGACAGGCGAATCACAAAGTCATTTATTGAAGGAAATGAAAGTGAATATATATGTGCACAAAAAAAGATCACTGGTCATCTTAGTTTCCACCAGTCATATTGCATTACATCTTGTGTCATACTGCTCTTCTCTGCATTGTATCTGACTAGCTGGAACGGTCCACCAATGACGTGTATCCGGAGGCTGTGCACGTGCTACTGGCGTCAGCGCTCAAAGTCGATTGACTACCAATGTCCAGAAACTGTACCGCGCTGCTCCAGGGCAGGCGTAATCTCGTAGATCCGAATCACTACAGTTACAGCTTCATATCGTGGATTCGTTTTGAGGAACACGGCGAACAATACCTGTAAATTCACAAGGATATAAGGCCTGTAGCCTGTTTATGTTTACTTTGAGACGCGTG
>UZAN01043150.1:19753-30769 GCA_900618425.1 Echinostoma caproni
TTCATTCAAAAACTTCGATAAATACAACGCTTTTGTACACGTGATTCCTTTTTAATGACAAATAATCTATTTTTATAATGCACCTTTCACTATCTAGAATTGACTCGATCGATTCACAGACGTTCGTTGTGTTATTCGGGGTGTGGGCTACTGAGTATAGAAGTATAAGAAGGCTTATGGGGATTATGTTAGAAAAATACTGTAGCTTCTATTTTTAGAAGGGAGCTGGGAGATATGGGGCACAATTGGGAGAGGATGGGGATATTATGCACGTCATGTAGGGCTGAAGTAGGTTATTCCTTAACGTTGGGGTTTGGTCATTAGGGTTTAGAGATAGGGGGTGCAATTACGCGACCTGCGGCAGCGATCCGATCTCGAATTCTCCCGTGTTTCTCGATCAGCCGGTATGGATCAGGAAGAACAACCGGTTAGTCGAGGGAGAGTATATTGTTCCCTGGAAGCACCGGAGTTTTAGCCTGACTATGCTTGAGAGTGTTTGAAAGCGAAAAGTGCTTAGTGAGAGAAGGTGTAGCGCTGAACTAACGCACCGTTAAATGTAAAAGTAACTTCACCGCAGGTGGCAGTGACTTAAACAAAGAAAAAAGACCTAGCTGAAGAAGCGGCCTCAGGATATGGAAGATCCTGACAGAATCTATGCTACAAAGGAGAAGGATGCACGAGCAAATGCTCCAAGCAACCAATGCCTGCAACCATGCAAAAGCATACATGCGCAACAGGCAGACAAAGGTGGTGACAACTCTCGAGCTTGTTACACTGTCGGTCGCAAGGCACCACAAATGGTTTAAAAAATTGCCGTTATAAAGGGTCGCTCGTTCAGTCACGGTAAAAGTGCGAGAAAACGTGTGCCATTTTCTCACTCTAGGCGCACTGGAGCCGCCCTCTAGGAGCACTTTCGCTGGCAGCGATGGGTCACGCCGTGACCTGAGAACGGACTAAAGCCGCAATCAGGGCGGATGGATTACCCACTGTCCTCTCATTCTCGCTCTCTCGCAGCAGTTTACCGGCGAACCCAGTCGAACACAGAGAGAACAAGGGAAAACATAGTCCGTGAAGAACACCATGTATATAAACGAACGGACACAATCAGAACACTGCCACTTCACAAGCACTGATGATGTCACCTCAGTTGGTGATGAAACGTTTGCAAACAAATTGCCAAGCTCGGTGAACAGTTGAACCCTCTTGACCTAAACTTAATCGGATGAAGATTCGACACGAACGGGTAGTACATTCTATCGACGTTTTCTAACGTCGACCCCTTGAAAATCAAAGGAAGCCTGAGAGGACCAGAATATGGGCTTATGTGGGTTCCATGATAGATATTAACCACGATTTAGTAAATACAAGAGCACATGCACCTAAGCAACAAGGAAGGAGTAAGTCGTCCAATGAAATCGGTGCTTTTCGCTCACCCTCCTCATCTGGGTGAACCAGTGTTTTGCACTTAACCACAATANATAAACGAACGGACACAATCAGAACACTGCCACTTCACAAGCACTGATGATGTCACCTCAGCTGGTGATGAAACGTTTGCAAACAAATTGCCAAGCTCCGTGGACAGGCGAAATGAAGTTCAGCTCACTTGAACTAAGAGAACGGATTTTCAATACTTTGTCAGAGTATGAAAGTTTATCTTTGAATGTGAGACGCTTTGGTTTTAATAACGATCATGACTGTGAAATCAAAAGCACATACTGATTCCTAATACGCTAACACGCCGTCTCATTTTGATTGCAATGAAGATGTTATCGTTGACAAAGACTTGTGTAACAACCTTATTGGCGATGGAGGCTGCTGTGTGCATAAAGAATAAAGCCAGGAAGCACCATACAACTGTTTCGACCCGATTGGGCCTCACCAGCAGTGCAAATCCTTCAACCCGATTAGGGATCAAGGCCCAAACCTCATGATAACCAATCACATAACTCATCCCGCTTCATTCTTCGAATCCTTATTACATAAATGCTTTGAGAAACTGTTCGTAATTAGTGAGACGCCGTTAATAAAACTAGATATTCCTGTTAGGAGCATTCTAATGTTGTTGTTGACTCAAACAATGCACTTGCCGTGAAGTTCAACTCTCGACTAGTCTCTATCTATCTGCAAAAGATATTTCACCAGGATTTACAAACCCAGTATGCTATATATGAGTTTGCTTGTTTCACATCAGCAATTGAGGCGATTAAACGAAATGTTAACATCTCGGGATAAGTACACATCTACTTCCGTTCTTGACGCCATGGATAAACGGGATACAATGTTTCATTTAGTATTTGTTTGAAAAACATTTCGATAACATGAGATTCACATCTCTGTGATAATCTGTACTTGGTATCGGAATTCGAATCGTAACAACTCCGCGCAGTTAAGCTCCAACCGNACTCTCAGTCTTGCTTGTTGGTTGCGGTTCATCCGATCTACGATGCGGTAGCTTTGCGCTACGTACTGGGCTCTCGTTTCTGATTACTTACGGTCAACCGAGCAGGGCAATGACGGTATCCCTGGACGTTTATTCTAGCAAAGGGTCTCGCACCGGGGATCAACTCTTTGAAGTACTTTTAATTGCTTCTTGTTTCACGTAGACCGAAGTCCATAAATTTAACGACGAAGAAAAAACTCACGCGTCTCAAAGTAAACATAAACAGGCTACAGGCCTTATATCCTTGTGAATTTACAGGTATTGTTCGCCGTGTTCCTCAAAACGAATCCACGATATGAAGCTGTAACTGTAGTGATTCGGATCTACGAGATTACGCCTGCCCTGGAGCAGCGCGGTACAGTNTTACAAACCCAGTATGCTATATATGAGTTTGCTTGTTTCACATCAGCAATTGAGGCGATTAAACGAAATGTTAACATCTCGGGATAAGTACACATCTACTTCCGTTCTTGACGCCATGGATAAACGGGATACAATGTTTCATTTAGTATTTGTTTGAAAAACATTTCGATAACATGAGATTCACATCTCTGTGATAATCTGTACTTGGTATCGGAATTCGAATCGTAACAACTCCGCGCAGTTAAGCTCCAACCGTACTAGTACGCAGGATGAAATAAAACACCAGAATATTCGAAGTTGAATTAAATTACGCGCCGAAACTGTACAAAGCAATCGATCATGTAAAGAAAGAAGAATGTTCAGTTTATACATAATCACCGCATCCACCGCAGCTTGAATGAAGCTCAGGGTTGTTGTAATCAAGTCTCTCTTGGCAACGCAAACGTTCGGATCTTCGAGGATTTTCAACGTAACTCTGGGAAGGTTCATTTGAATAGTTTCCATCTGAAATAGACCCAGAAAGATAAGGATTAGAACATTCTGAATTGGGAGTGTTGCTAATTATTTTGGTCGCTATGTCTGCTATGGAATGCCTCATCGTCTAAGTCAAGGAGTTGATACATTCTTTGACCCATCTGGTTCAACACCAATCCTCTTGAAGGACGTAGCTCATTTTCACGATGATAAATCACTTCAGCTGATTCCAGACTGAGAAGATTGGTACGAAGTATACGATTTTTGAATAATTTGGCCGGACTACTCCCCGTAGCAGCATGAGTAGAGTTCCTGTACTGCATGAGGAAATTATCAACACCCCTGTCTAAACCAATGGAAGTAGATATGCGGCAAGACGCAAATGCACTTTTCAATGTCCGAACGAAGTTTTCTACTGCACCGTTTGACTGTGGGTGTCGAGGTGCAGTTAGGACATGTCGGCAGCCAAAAGACTTTAACCAATTCTTCACACTCTTCGCTGCAAAGTGACTACCGTTTTCAGTGATGACAGCTTGTGGAACACCCTCCCCACTGAACGTCTTCCGGAAAGCAATTATAGTGAATTCTGCGTTGGGTGACGTAGTGAAATAAATCTCAGGCTACCGTGAATAAGAGTCAATAATCACTACAGTGTAGTACTTGTTTAGGAAGGGACCACAGTAATCAGCATGAACTCGCAGCCAGGATTCAGAAGACATTGATCAAGGAGTCCACTTAGATGGTTGTGTGCGAACTTTGTGAATGCAGTCACTACATGATTTGACCACTCGACACAAATCACTGTTAAGCTCCGGCTATCAGCAAGTCAAACGTGCGAGTGATTTCATCTTCTCAATACCGCGATGTCCCGAATGCAAGTCACTCAGCATTGCAGAGCGTAAAGATGGAGGGATGATTGTTCGGTCGTTGAGACATAATATTCCATCACAAGTTGCTGAAAGTTTTTCACTACGCTTGTAAAACTCTGAGAATCGGCACTTGGTGTCAGCTCGCCAACCGTGTCGAACACAACATAAAACTGCATGATAGTACTTCTTTGTCTCTCTGACTAGGTCGGATCGACTGACGGGAAGTGGTTGTATCAGCAAGCAGTCAGATGTACCAGGCCCCTCCAACAAGGCATAACACGATAAATAGTCCACGTGTTGAATCACTTGAGCCTTGCAATGTTGAATATCGTAAGAATAGCCGGCTAGTGCGACGCTCCATCGCTGCACCATGACCGCTGATGACTTTGCCAGAGATCGGTGGGGATTGTAAATGAACTTTAATACCCCGTGATCCGATATAATTGTGAAATGTTAGCCATAAAAGTAGTTGTGTAATCGAGTGAAAGCCCAGTATACTGCAACAGCCTGTCTTTATGTTTGGGAGTAACCACGTTCAGTATGACTGAGTCTGCGAGAAATGCATAGAACTGGATGACCGTTCTGCTCCAATACTGCTGCAATGCCAAATGGTGATGCGTCTGTATTGACTGTCGAATTTGGGTAAAGAAGCATGTAAAACGGCGTTAGTGGAAAGAGAACTTAGTAAGCTTCTAAGAGTGGTTTCATGAATACGTGTCCATTGAAATGTTTGCCGTGAAACAAGTGTGAACAATGGTTCTGCTTTTGTGGCAAAATCTGGAATGAATCTAGAATAATAATGAAGTGAATTGAGTAGTGAACGAAGTTCTTCAACTGACTTGGGAGAAGGTGCATTAGAAACAGATGAAGAACGAGTAGGATCAGGACGGAAACCATGTTCATCAACAAGAGAACCCAGACAAGAATGTTCAGTTTATACACAATCACCACAATCTCCTATGTGCACCAAAATCTTTGCAGGCCAAATGAATCCTTCGTATTCAAAATTGATCAAAAGTCATTCAAACACCTCTACACTCTACACTCTTTCCGCAAATTTTATCAGTATCAGAAGATTTTAGGAAATAGCTGTAAATGTTGCAACACACCTGACTGAACTGCGACGACGACGACGAAATTGAAGTTGATTGGTGGAGGCAAAAAGGAGGACAAGTCCAGCGGAATCTTCCAGAAAGAATTTTAGGAAACGAACAGTGTGTCACACCGGAATCGGGGCCGAATTCGAGGTCCTGAGTGAACCAGTGAGAATTGTGCTTGGATTAAGGTGTTCACATGGCCATGAACAAGATAACCTNTAACCTGGGAAAATTCGCTCCATTTCACAGGTCGTTCATCATTTTTTCAAATATATTTTGATAGAATACATGCAGCACAGTGGTGGTGAAAGAATTTCGTTTTCACGTTACAACCCATTTTTATCTCTGTGGTTGTTTTTGATTTTACAGTTGTTTGGTACAATACTTATAACTGTTATGTAATCACTCAGTCCGCACAGCCTTCCTATTCGAGTTCTATCCGGGTCCCATGGGAGTCCCATTGGAGTGCGTTTTCACCATAAACGGGACTCCCCCCAATAGAACTCCTATGGGGCTCCTATGGAACTCGGATAGGACTCAGTTAGGACTCGAATGGGACTCCATGGGACGGCTCTCGAAAGGAATGTCTTACATTCTATTAAGCGTTGCTCACATTTCTCCAAGCTAGCGCATGCTTAGTTCCTTACGAACTAAATTATATGTATCTAAATTTAATTCCTACGAATGTTAGCTTATCGTGCATTATCCTAATCGTTGAATAACGAAATCCACATATGACGTTTACCAACCGTACTCCCTATTTCAATACAAGAAATAATACAAAGAGCACATTGAAATGTGCATTTGACATAAAAACTGTGCATGAGCTACTCATTGGACATCATACAAATCTTCTGGTTGGTTTTCATTGTTTCACTCTCTTCTGCGTGTCTGTTCCAGGGCCTTCTGAATCCATCTTTGTATTGGTTCACATACTTTGGGGTGAGTTTCACCCGGGAAGTTCGTTTTCACGGTGCAATCTACATAGTGGTACACAGTTAGATAATACAGCACGCTTACCGACCACCAACTTCGCAACATAAGTAGATTACATCCCATACTTGTTGTTAGTGCCAGCCATATGCATGTAAAGTTAGTTCATTTAAACAAACTAAGAGCTGACTTAACCGCTAATAAAATACACAATTTCAACGGTTTTCAGTATTCAATTTATGATTCCATTAAGTTAGTCGGTTCATTTTTACATTACATTAAAATTAAGTATGTAAAATCCAGACGGGACTCAAATAGGTTTCCGATGGGATGGTGGTTACCGTAGTAGTCCGGGCAGGACTCGAACAGGTCTCAAATAGGACGATCAACCGTCCCGCTGTGAGGATAGAGTAGTTTCGCGTGCACAAATGTGAAAATTTAATTGTCAAATGTTTCCTTCTGTTACTACCGTTTTATTCCACATTGATATCTATCCCTCCACAGATGTAGATGGCTACAATTTGTGCCAAATGTTTGACTATTATAATATCATATTGCTCGTCTACGTAACAACCTACTTATATTTAGCAAGTAGACAAATTGAGAGTGCGGACGTTGAAAGACCGTGTTGTAGCGTATACACTGACTAAAATCCACCAGGTCGCAGCGAAGTCTGTCGTTCCCGTGGGGGAATGAACAACACAATAGCGATGTGTGTGTGAGGTCCCCAGCTGAGTGATAAAAAATGAAGACCGTTTGGAGGCAGATCATCATAACTTCTCAGAGAAATGTGTTTGATCGAAAACTAGTTGAGCGGTGCTGGAACGAATAAAAAAGTGAGCATTTATGACATTTTGGTGTGAACCGAACCATAACCTATGAGCAGGTAGATATCTAATGACATAAGATTGGAATGGAATTCATATCGGAGACAAACACTTTGACTCACACACTGACAGGTATCCAGATTAATACAGATGCCACATTGCATTTATCATATAGACTAGGACAATCAAATCAATCGTTATTAGGTTTTCATCTGCTCAAACATTTGTGGGATTAATCTCACCATACAATCCCAAAGTTTGGTTGAAAGTCAAAGATCAACTTGTGAGTCCATTGTAATCAAGGAGTGGAATTAACGAAGAAGAATCACGAGGCCTGAGCCAAGTGCTCTATTCAATCAAAACTCATCCGAGCCTTTTAGCGAAAACATGTGAAACCGACACGGATAACTATAGATCAAAAAATAAATGGGAAAATCGTACTGGTTGACTGCCAACTCACCTGTCCTTTTGACTAGGGCCGAGCGATTAAAGTTCACGAAACGCTCACGCAATTTTTTATACCTAGACCTCTATGGACAGATATTTCATTATATTTTCTCGCAAACAGTAAAAAATAAAGGGGGATCGCATTTGATTGCATTAACTCATGGGGAATTACCAACCTCTCAAGGGGTGACACCCATACCCAACAACATCAAGAGTGCCTGGTATCTCTGAAAAATTGGATGGGCTAATCCAAGCTTGAGTCGTTCGCACATGGTGATGGCCGTCGACCGTGTAGCTAGCTCAGGGGTAAGAGTTTGAAGTCCTAAAACGAACGTTCGCCGTCCGAGTCCTGACACGGGTACACATAAAGTGTGTATTACTGACGAGTGCCCAAAACAGGACGAAACGGCTGTCCGGTGCACTTTATCTGTTAACACAAACTTTTCCATCGCATTTGAATACATTACCTCGTGGGGAATTAACGATTTCCCAATGGAGTGAAACCAACACTCAGGAACATCAAGAGTACCTGGGAACTCTGAAAATGGAATAGGCTAATCCAAGGTTGACACTCTAGAGGGGAATTTATTTGGAGAAAATGAATAATTTATTACTATAAATATCTGTTATGGAATCGCTGAAGCGTCTCTTTAGAGTAGAGTTCCAAAGCTATTTGTTCACAAATACTCATGTCATGCAAAACGACCGGATTAGTATTTCGTTTGTATTTCATTGGTTCTGTGCTTGTAAACGAGCATTACAAAATTCACAGCACGTGTAAGATTGTGAGGATGAGTACATTCAAGCTGGAATGGATTCAATTGTCACCTAACAACAAACGTTGAAAGTGAGTGAACGGCTAGTTCGCACTCAAAATATAGGTCAATTCCACTTTGGATGCCGCTGTCAGATACGCAGGAATAAACCCTGTGCGATGAACCTGATGGGTTAGAGAGTAGACAGAAAACACGACACCTGAATGACTATATCCGCAGTTATTAATAATAATAATAATAATAATGATAAGTTTGATCAGTGCGTTCCTATCGGAAAACCAAAGACCAAAGGAATCGTAAATTTTCATATCTAGCCTTGATGGTTGACAGCAAACAACTTTTAATCTCCCCACGTTAAGACTGCGAGTAATATTTTTATAATATACACTTTGATTCTAGTTTTTTTGGACATTCAAAACAAATTAACTGTTGTTTCGATTAGTTTGTGCTTTCCGCTGGTCTTCTAAATTCTATATGTTTCTTCAGAAAACTAGCAACAATTCTAGGTCAAGAGGCTATGTTGATAAAGTAAAATGATGATTTGCTTGAAACATAACGCAAAAATTACGTTAAAACAATAAGAAACAAATGAACAGATGTTTTGAGAAAGCATGCGCATCAATAATGTCAAACGAACGGGACATTTGTCCCAAATAAATTGTTTCCAAGACAATCAAGATGAGATCTTTGCATTTAGCTCACAATTACTTGTGAGTAGTGGTGTGTATGAGCTGGCTGGCATAGTGGTAATGCCCTCGCATACCATGCGAGGGGTCCAGAGTTCAAATCCCTGACGGGACGGTGAATACGCACTACTGATGAGCTCTAATAAGAGCGAAACTTGAGTCTAGTGCTTTCGAGTGTATGGTTGAATCGATGAAATGAGGATTGTGCGTGAAGGTGATATCCGAAGGATAGTCAGTTCAAATCAATCAATATGAGATCTGTCAATATGATGTTCAGGCCCCACAAACATTGACTGGTCTTTACAATAAACAATAAACTCTTGCACATTCCCAAATACCATTGGTTTGATGGGTTACTATTAGGCGAAAAAGTTAAATAGATTGCAAAAAACAGCAGTTTGTCTTCTTTTGTTCTGCCTGATAAGAGGACATTGTTATACGAAACTGTTTTTCCAGGATAAGCCATTGTGCGGTTATTCGCTTTGAATCCTTCCGTGAGTGTCGGATTTGAGATAGTTGCCTACCTTCAAATAAATTGTCTGTTCTAGATCTGTATGTAAAAAACGAAAAGTAAAGTGTGCAAAAAAATTGCACATGTACTTTTCGTAATTTTAACGATGTTCATAGAGCCACAAGACTTAAAACATCCGCGGTTGTTCAGTCATGAGTGTTGGGCAATCCTAAACGGAACTTGTGTTGTTTAAAGCACAAAACGGTCAACACGTTGACAAACTGGTTATTACTAAAAATGGCATAAAACAAGCAGTGAGATGCCTTGTAAATAATCGGAGGTCAGGTTACCCACAAAGATGACTCATTTGCTAGCTGCAAAGACAATTCGCGTGTCTCTCGAATCACGTGGTATATTCAGTTTAGGAGAATGCACGCTATTAACCATTGACCTGAATACGGAACGCGGCCATGAGGTTGCGGGCAGTTGAACAAATAGAGCGGAATGACTTCAAAATCCGATATTTGTTTTCTTTGAAATTGCAGATACACTGTTGCCCATTAACCGCCGCGTCTATCCACGCACGGGATTCAATCGCTCGTGATTTTCAAATAAGTTCACGTGATTGTCTGTTTTATGGCATGAAATTCTCTTTTTCAATCTAGTCAGGTCTTATGAGTTTATCGGTCACATTGGTTTGTTTATATCTTTTAGCTTAGCTGAACGCACCTGGTATAAAAATCTTTATATTCTATTGAAGTTTCTCTTCTACTTGTTTTGTCTGATAGAATCTCCGTGCATTGAAATAGGGATCAGTTTACATTTCCCATCCTAAAACAGCTTTGTAATCATTTTTTAAAACCCCCTCTAATGTAATACAATTTTACAAACCTCTTGAAGAAATGGAGAAGCTGCAGCCATTCACGAGTCGCACCGGAACTTATAGGAGGGGTGGGGATAGTTGAGCAATAGTTATGCCATGATGATACTTATTGATAAAAGGTTTAAATGCCTAACAACCCGTTTCCGCAGTGACAAAACAGTAGAGGGCAACTGACAGTTCCGATTAACACAACTTGAATAAAATGCCTCTCGAACAACACATGACCTTGCATAAAACGTTGTCGGATTTATGACATGAAATCTGTCCGTGAAATGGGCGAATTGGATAATCCGTTAACTCTCAGTACTCATTCAGCCAGCCAAACGGATGCATCGTATTCCTCTGACTGAGATCGCATTAGAATCCAAAAGGATTCATGTCCCTTAGTGAATTGGAACCCATTTTGGTGTAATTATTTGGTAGACATCTTTATAATAGAACAAGGAGTGGCGAACAAGCTCGTTTTCAGTGATTCGTAGTCATGCCAAATACATCACAATAAATATTATGCTGTTTATATATAAATCGGTATACAATCATAAAAACGTAAACAAATGTTTGGGGAAAGGGAAAATAACCCATGAGGTTATTTTCCCTTTCCCCAAACATTTGTTTACGTTTTTATGATTGTATACCGATTTATATATAAACAGCATAATATTTATTGTGATGTATTTGGCATGACTACGAATCACTGAAAACGAGCTTGTTCGCCACTCCTTGTTCTATTTGAAAATGTGCTCTGTGGGACTGTTCAGACATCTTTA
>UZAN01043151.1:13670-38666 GCA_900618425.1 Echinostoma caproni
CCCTACATAAACCTTCATCCTCGATCGTGGACAAGAATATCTAAAAAGAACACTTTAGTTCCGAAAACCGAGAACGGTCGAGGAGCTAAAACAGTGCTAAAGTATTCCAACTGTTTCTATTCTGAAGGTGGAAGAAAACTATCTTCACCGTGCAATACAAGCAGCAGGATGGAAAACATATTCAATAACTTTTATAAAATAAATGTGTACTTTTCTATAATATTTGTTTTCCCCTCCAGAATTCTATCTCCGACGTAGTTAGCTAGATCGTTCAACGCGTAAAAAAACAGTTGGTAAAATACCAAGAAGAGTTCTGCGTGGACCTATATTAGTGATATTATAGTCCGTACTTAAGACAAGTTCGAAATTTTATTATGATTATGAGTCAGCTGAGAGCGCCCTTCGATTGGCTGGGCTACATTTATGTTCACTGGCGCATTGGAATTTATTGCTTGGTTTCTGCCATGTTCTCTCGACTTTCGTATCCCAGGGAATTATTACTACGCCTAAAGAATATTTATTATTCTTCTACGTTATCCTACTCACATGGTTCTGCCCAAACTGGATTTTCTGCTCCGAGTAAAAAACGAAAGCGTGCCGGGTGGCAGACCGCGCTTGCACACATTCCTCCTGCGAAGATGACGGCTCCTTCATTAATCAGTTCGAAAATTCGTTTGCTGTTTAGCAAACTCTCTGACCTTACGGATCTAATAACTTATCGCGTGCATACAAACACATGTGCGACATTTTCAAATGGGAATTCGTCGTGTATATAGCAAATGAAGCGTGAACTGAAAAGCTCGGAAGCACTGGACAGCTGTTTCTACCTGGTTGGGTCTCATCAGCAGTGCGAACCCATCGATCCGACTGGGGATCGAACCCGGGACATCATGGGCAGAACGCAAGAGTGCTACCCACCACACCATCGGGCAGCTGATCAGACCGTTTTTTCATTTCCCATGTACACGATATAGCACAACCCATCTTTGAAAGTTTGTTGCGGGCCAAGGACCCTGCTCAATTCAGCACTAGCCTCCAGGGTTAGGACTCGGTTGGAAACATTCACAACCTGACTGATTAGTTCATGTGAGTAATGGAGGATTTGGTTGTGATATGGATACAGGATACAGGAATCGTGGCTCAACCAGAAGATTGACGATTCGCTGGTCAACATACCTGGTTTTGTAAGTTTTCGACAAGACAGAGGATGAAGCAAAAGAAGTCCGGAGGTGGAGTAATAAACTACATTAACTCCAGTTGGTGCTGCAAGTCCGGAACGTTGTTTGCTTTTTCCTCTTACGGTATTGACTATCTAACTGTTTCATGTCAACCTAGGTTTTTCCCTTATCGGAGCACAATTATTACCAATCTCTTGCTCACAGGTTGTAATTAGCTCTTTCTACGATGCATTTTTTCATTTCATTGCTCCCTTAGTTGACGATAATTTAATCTTAATTGTTGGTGATTTTAATCACGGATCAACCCAACCTTTACTTTCTTTCGGTCTATCAGATCTCTCTCTAACACCCACCAGAGAAAATGCTGTTTTGAACAAGATTATTACTAATCAGCCTAATATTTTCTCTCTCAAACTCAAGGCGCCAATCTTGTCTAGTGATCACTGTCTCCTACATCTTAGACCAAAGGTTTACTCTCGGTTGGCTTACCGCACTTTTATTCATACAAAATAAATGAACATGAAAATTCGGAATCTTTCAACCGACAGATTCCATCTCCTGATGATATCTCTTGCTGTCCTCTCTTCCTGGTTTTCCGTTCAACAGTCTCCCTGTTCTGTTGAACATTTTACAGAAACGGTTGGTGCCATTTTCAATCTATGCTGTCCTATGGAAACAGTGTTTGTTCACACTGGCAGAGTATGCTCTCCGAGATTAAAAGCTCTTAGAAGACAGATAGACCTAGCGTTCAAGATGCACCAAACAGCCAATGTCAAACAGCTTACACTGGAAATCAGAACAGAGATCAATAGTCTGAATGCTTCATTCGCAAAGCAGGTTCTGGGAGCTGGAGATGGAAGACGGTTATAGCAAGAGATCAGATTGCTTTGCGGACAGAAGAAACGGACAACAAACAAAGCTGTTGACGTGGACAGCCTCAATGCTGCATTCATCTATCCTTCGAATGATCTCCTGTCTCCGTACTCCACAGATCATCTATCTGCCATAGACCCAGTCACCCATGAAGAGGTCTATCATCTTCTCAAAACTACGAAAATCACGAACGCAGTTGGCCCCGATGGTCTCTCTTCGTCTCTGCTCAAATATGGCGCCAGCTCCGTCACAGAAATGTTTATGTCCTTTATTAACCAATCCCTTTACACATTTTCGATTCCGGATTACTGGAAACCGTTCACCATTGTTCCTATTCCTAAACCCTCTTCCTCTAGCATTTTATCTAAGCGCTTTCGTCCTATCGCCATCACCTATTCTGGACTTAAGCTTGCAGAGCGCGCTATTCTCATCCGCTTACAGTCTGGTATTATTGTTCCCAATGACCCCCTCCAGTTTGCGTACAAGCCAAATAGATGCACCTCAGATGCCGTCTGTTCAGTGACTCACCTTATCTGCAAATCTTTAAATGATTCTCAAAAGTCTGTTCGTTGTGTTTTCCTTGACTATTCTTCCACTTTTGACTCCGTTCCACGATCTCTTCTTCTGCAAAAGCTACAATCATTCGGTTGCCCCACCAAATTATTACCATGGTTAAAAGATTATTTCACAGGAAGGATTGAAAGAACGAAAGCAAACGGCACTATTTCAAAATCGTTAGTGAATAATTCTGGAGTCCTTCAGGGTGCTGTGCTCTCTTTCTTCTTACTTTCAACTTTCATCAGTGACTTACCCTCAATCCCACCAGCCAAGACCTTCAAGTATGCAGATGATGTTGTCTTATGTCAAGCTATTTCAAACCAATCGGACATAGAATTATTTTCCGACAGTTTACTACAAGTACAATCATTCTCGAATCAATCCGGTCAGCGCTTGAATACTTCTAAATCCTTTGAATGAATTTTTAGTCCTTCCCGATCTGATTATCCCTCGGAACCCTCAGTCATCAACTTCGTACCCGTCACCAGACCACATACCATCAAATACCTAGGAGTCACCATAGATATCAATCTGCGGTAGTCCTCTCATGTGCTTGCTTGTGTTGGTAAACTGCGTCGCTTATCTTTTCAAGTACGCAAGCTTCGTCAATTTTGCGTCAGAAATGAAACTGTATGTTCCTTTGTTTATCAATGCATTTTTCCTGTCGTACTTTATTGTTCGCCCGTTATTTTCCCTGGACTACTTAAAAAGGATTTCATTACTCTAGGTCGAGGCCTGGTAATTATCAGCCGTGTTTCACTTATTCCTTTGAACACTCTGATCACAAAATTGTGTAATTTGCATATCACTCCATGTGAGAATTTCGCTCATAAAATACTCGATGACCCCAGTCATGCGCTCAATCCCGATTTATCTGCTTGCCGATCCCACGCNCCGATTCAATTTTCGCTGCTTACTCTCACTCATAAACATTTACAGCAAATCAACGGTTCCCTATCTGGCTCGTATGCTCACGGATACGGCGAGAATCCGTAACGAACTAATCTCAAATCTACAAAGATGAACACTTATTTAGTTTTATCATTGTTGTATACGAATTTTGAATCCATTTTTTTATCCCATTGTAACGGTGAACACATTTTTGGCTGAAATGTAGGCATAGTTACCTGCACATGTCATCTATAATACAATAATGCAATCCGTTTACCGAGCCCGCTTAGTAAAATAGTGTGTGTATTTTAGACTAGTCAAACTTTAGCCCAGTGTCATCATCGCTTGAAAGTTTTCCATTCCAAATTTCCCTTATGGCGTATCGTTCCATAACTGATTCTCCCTCGGTAATTCTCTACGAACACCTAAGCAGAATCAGATTCTGAACAAATCCTTCTTCTATGCCGCCTCGAAAAGCACAGGACCGATCAGGCCCATTTATCGATCGGTCGGAATGATCCGCCGCACCAAGGGACCTGGTGCTTGCCCAGCTAACCCGAGCGAGAAACCGCATCTTGTTTACAGCCATGACTTGGAGACAGGCCCACTGAACTTCGACTGTACAGCAGATGTGCCATCAGCACACGGATGGACTGGGCGTGAGAACAAGGACACAAAAAGTATAAGACACTGTGAAACGATGGAGCAATCGCACACTATCGACATAGCAACATGACATCTTAAATTGATATTCGGACATCTGAAATTGTAACGGACCGATGGAATGGAAGGGACGCAAACAGCCAGCCGAATTCCTCCAACAAAATTATATGAGCCCCGGTAACACTGAGGACTGGCTTTTCCCCGAAGTTGCACTGATGATGTAGCCTAGCCTGGTTAGGAAACATCTGCGAACAACAGTTCCAGCCAGGAGAACACACTAACACGAACATGTGCATCCCGAACCACAATTATTCCACATTATTTCTTCGGAGATGTTTGAAAGCCGATTAAGACTCCACCCCCATCCCTTTCTTTAGGTAGATTCGGACAACGATGGCCAAGCGGTTTTGGATGTGCGTGTTCGAATTCCACAAGCACTGTCTAACTTCTCCCATTTGTGGTGGCCCTTTGACTGACCGCTTCTTCCTCGCCCCCCCCCTGTTAGCATCAAAACTGTCGCTGTCATTGTGTACATTCAATAAAAAAACAGTAAAAAATTAGAGCATCAAAATTTCCAGTCAATAACATCAATTACACTCAGACGAGAAAAAACACTACACTTGTGAGTTGCTCCTGCCTGCGTTGATCAAAAATGTGAATATGCGCATGAGTGCTATCAGATAAATCGGAAATTGTACAGTAGTCAGTGCGTACAGTGTGCACAAAGATACCCGTGGCATAATGCAGGCAACGAGGTTGGGACCAGGACAGATACTAGTTTGGATGTAAATAGCACGTATCTATTTTGACCGCAGAAAGGGAGCTGTAGATATCGTGAAATAACTTTCGCAGAATAAATTTCACTAGCTTTATCCGCTATATGTTGGCTAACAAGTTCTCTCGTCAATCGAGAATACTGTTAATTAGAAATAGCTTTTCTTGAATGTAGTCTCAAGTTGAAATGAAATTCACCTGTAGCCTGCCCATGTATACAGGTAAATTGTACTATGGACAAAGCCGTGTGTGTAGTATGCTTGCATTCTATCTGTGGGGTTCCGAATTCAATCTCCAGTAGGGTCAATGGATTTGCATTGCTACTGATGAGACTCAACCAAGTCGAAACAGCTACCCAGTGCTTCTCAGATTTGCAGCTCACGCTTCATTTATACGACAAATTTATTATGTAACAGCAATAATCACCCACTTGATTTTGTTTGATGGATGGTCCTCTCGTCTGCGAAATGCCACTGGGACAGTCACATTTTTGCGTTTTCCTTCGCATCCGCTTCGTCTGCCTAGATTCTTTCGGTTTTTCCGTTTTGAAATAATGCAGATGAATATCATTTTATCATGAAATATGCCGACAGATCCGATTTTGCACGTTGCCAAATTCATCGTGTGAAAATTTTGTTTTTCTCAGTACAAAATTTAGACCACCTTGGAGTCAACGGTGAGACAAATCGCTAGCAGGTGAGCAAATTACTGCTGTTTTCAACAGTCTTGGGTAGAGTCAAGCTCCAGAGTAACCCATGCACAATGCTGATCATCATGCGAATGCTTTTAGTTTCCATAGTCTGGCCGTTTTTACGAGGTGCTTTGCTCGAGGTTCAGTTGTTCACGGTCATGTGTGTGTGTGTGTGCGTGTGTGCAGGCGTTCGGCCAAACCGATGTGAGGATAATCGGGCAACGTCCGGCAACTGGAATCCACCAGTTTGAAACAGACGTTTTGTCATCCCCTCTCCGAAACTAAGACTGCTGTGGGCAGCCTCAAACCAGGTACCGAGTGCATCAGTGTGGAAACGAATTTCCTATCTAGGTATACGTTGCAGTAAGCTAACACATGAACTTTTAAAAGACCCCTTGCATTAATTGTCTCAGATCTATTTCGTGTAATCGCGCTCCAGTTGTATGCAAGCTAATCTGGATCATCTAAAGAGGTAGTGGCGATGACTCTTTGTCTCGGATCTTACATATTGGGTTTCAAACGTCTACAATTAGCTATAGAACTTTCCGACTCTCTCTCTCACACACACACTGTGACACCTACTCGAATTGTATCATCAGAAAAAGGGTTTGGTAACAGGTGAATCACCCTCTATCAACCTTCCTTCTTGGTGCTTTGTGCGTCAGAACATGTGTTTAGTCAAACTAATCGGTATTTTGATCCCGCCATCGGAGGGTTCAAAGCAAAATGTAGGTGGCATTCGTAGGTGGTTTTTGAATCCCAGTCAGGCTATTCACTGATATTCTCGTCACTTCAGTGCCTATGAAGTAAACAATGTACTGTAATAGGTCGAACGATTTTAATGTTCAGAGGAAAATAGGTTTACAATTTCATGCATACCAATCTTTTTGAGTAATTTTGATAGTAGTTTACTTTTTCCGAACAAGACAGATTCGTTCTGTCTTCCAGTTGGTACTTTCAGATACCTGAATCACTCCCTCATAACATTGTCACCAAAAATAAGGAAAATTCTAATGCAGTGTTCGTCCACGGTTGAAAAAAGTGAACAGATTGTCCCGGTCTCCCTGGGACCCGTCCCCTCCCTCCCTCCCTCGTTTCAAGCGGACAGTTCGTTCATCTTGCATATATACACAGAAAATGACAGAAAATGCCACTTGACTATACACAAGATGCTACACACACGAATGTGAGCCCATCTACTGTAACTGCAGTTTTGAGATACACGTTCATGAATTCTGTGTTTCATGTGAATGTGTTCCCCCATACATCATGATGTATGTGAAAATGATTGGCGCGTGCAATGTTCGCTACTGTAACCCCGTTTCAGAGCTGCAGCCTGATAGATGTCAAGTTTCCCAGGACGGTGAATGTGATCACTGTTTAGTAGGGATTGAGCAGTAAATGAGACAGATATGTTAGACTTTGATGATGAAAAATATTATTGGTTCAGTGAATTTTCTCCGACGAGTACTTCGTCATAGTTTAGTGCAAACGTAGGGCAAGTTTGCTCGATTCGAAAAAAAGAGACCACAATCATAATAAAACTATTGATACTAAATTGTTTTTCAGAGTAGTCAAGTTGAAATAACCTATTCAATTGTTCATAGGCACCAGGCACTGTTGATGGTTTTGGGTGTTGGTTTCACTCCTTGGTGGATCGTTAAATCCCCACTAGTTGAATACATTTGTAGGCGATGGAAAGATTTGTGATGACCGACACAATGAGCGCACTGGACGGCTGTTTCGTCCTGTTTGGGACTCATCAGAAGTGCATACTTGTTGTATCCCTGTCGGGATTCGGACCGCGAACATTCGGGTCGGGACTTCAAACCCTTACTCCTACTAGCATAACTGGTGAGGACTTAACAATATCCTATGGTGTGAAATACACCACAGAACATCAACAGTGCCGATTGCCTGTAGATAGTCAAATGGGTTCTTCCAGATTGACCACGCCTAATTTCTTGAACCATTCACAATAGATGATGATCGCCGACCGTGTAGCTCAAGGGTAAGGGTTTAAAGTCCCGACTCGTCAGTTTGCTATTGTTGTTCACTGAAGCCAAATAGATTTCAATTGTGGCTTTGCTGACTCGTGTTGTTCGTTGTGATTGGCGATTTTGCTGAACTGATTTGATGCAGAGAACTACCAAGAACCTCACCTAAAAGCAAAGAGAAAAATATCTCAAAACACACCTACACCATTAGCGTTTCTTGTTGAAACAACGCTCAGGTATATTTCTTTCCATTCATATAAACTGAATTGCCTGAAATTTAGAAAATGTTTCATTCCTAGAGGATAACTACCGTCAATTCCTGGACGAAACGGAACATCTTTCCATACCCATAAACCCTTCTCAGAAGTGGGAGGTTCAATGATTTTTGAATCCGGACCGTGTGCTGGCTAGTCTATGGTCTCGATGTTTTGACGATGCAGCAACCACATTCTGTTGACGTGGATTATGTCAAAATAGACATTAGCATATTGGAGGCACACTTCTTGCGGATGTGCTTGTAGCCAAACTGGAAAACAACGAACTACTGGACATCATTGATCAGTTCCCACTATACCGCGGTTATTTCGACGACATTTTTATCCTTTCCGACCAAAGTATCTTACCGGACATAATATTGAATTGTTTTAACCGATCTCATTCGTCAATCAGCTCGACGTTAAACTGAAGAAGAGGCCCAACGGAAATTTATGCCGTTCAATTTTTCGAAAACAAAGTTTCGTCCCAATCAAATTTAAACCAAACTTAGTCCAATGTCTGGCCTTTAGAACTCAAATGATTTGCTCCAAGGATCAAGTGGAGGACGAACTAAGAGTCATCTAAGATTCACTCCTGAATAATGGATACCCGAAGCGTTTCATCGAAAAGAACTTCATAGAAAAGCCGATTGTCAAAACCAATCATGGTCAAAAAAAGAACTATTCTTACAGCTCCCAGTTAGAAGCGATACGAGTGATAATCTACTAGGAAGACGTCTGGAAAAAGCAATGGCACGAACAAATGCCGCCGCCACTCTACGTGTGATGTTCACAAGCCGGCTACAGCTCTGCACAATCCTCAAGGATTCTCACGTCATCTATAATTACTTATTCCTTCACTTGTACATGTTCGGCAAGTTATGCAGGACGAACGATAAGACAGTTCTCACAAAGTATCAGAGAACATAAACCGGCTGGGCTTAGCACGGATTGCAAGAAAACAATAACCAGTGTGATTGTGGCCCACCTCGCCCATACCGGGCATCAGACAGAAAACAATGCATCTAAAGTCATTTACAGTGCCCCAAAACAAGTCGAAGTACTTTCGAAAACGTCAATTGGCAAAGGCAGAAACTGGAGCAATCGAAATTCTGAACCCACCACTGTGCCAACAGAATAAAATGGTTACCGCACTCCAGTTGTCTTGGCCCCAACCAAACCGACGTGACGACCCGAACCATGACCTCAGTCATGTCGCGATGACGCAACATGATGTGACAAGTTGCATGTGAATAAAGGTCATCGGAAATTTCCAGACTTGACCTTGGTCCCGGTTCGCCCCCATTTTCTCCATTCGCTCCGATTAGATTTGATGGACATAGTTTAATTTTCACACTTAACCTCAATGGATCAATTACGTTGATGTTATAATATTAGATATAAACACACGCATAACTGTAATGTCTGAACACGGAGTTACGAAAACAAGCTTATTCGCTATATTGCTGTTTTTCGATATTGGAATTACCATGGTTCCCAGTCAGTTATCTGGCGTTCGCGGGTAGAGAAAACTCGTTCACGGGCAACCAAAACTTTTCAACCGGGAAAATATCACCTTGACCATATGATTCCCTCTTCATCAGTCTCGATGGCGGAAAGCTAGCTTGTTCGGATGTGGATCATGCCAACAGTGCATTTATCCGTCAGGACCGTCGCTAGTAAACTTCTTAAATGCTTTGATTCAGAAATCCACACTGCTTGATCATCAATGTCAAGGTCATTTATTTATTCACGCTACGGAGTTCATCTTCATGAGTAGTAAATCTCATGCAGCTTTTAACAGTTTGTTTTACTCGCTGCATACTCACATCCACGTGTGACGACCACTGAAACGTTGCTACAGTTGTTAACTCATTTGAAGCAACACGCACTACGTAACTTGTCCAGTGACCGGAGGTTTGTCGTTCGACTCTGGCTTTATTATTATTGGTAATATTATTATTATTACTATTCGAGTTACACTGATGTCAGCTGGTTCAAAAAATCACGGCCAAGCCGTGATGAATGGAACTTTCTTGCAATCTGGCCAGTACCGGTGCTCACATCCCTTCGTTGTCGAGTATTTTCTTGGTCAGAGCTTCGATAGCCTCGAACCGCGTGCCATTTTTCTGTTTGGACCAATGATAGATGCACGTATTCAATCACGATTTATGACCTCAGGAATGCTCATTCACCTAGCATTTGGCACTTTATTATTATTTTACAATTCTGTACAGTCTGGCATTACTTGAAACACATGAAAAGTGACCGAATCATGTAACTAAGCTAAAGAGCTACGGAAAAACACCTTATACTGATAATACTTTCTCACTTTCAGGGGGATATTCCTCGAATAAATTTTGCCGGACTTGATCACTGTTCGTGGATTAGTTCCCGAGTAATTGCGGGCATATCCCCTGCCGCCCCCTCGCACACTTTAGAGCGAGGCCGATACGACTTTCACTTTGTCCTGTCCTGGACCAGTGTAAATGTCCATCTAATTGTTGGTTCCCGTTCTAACAGTTCATCAAAGAGAGTCAGTTATTTAGTAAATTAAATCGGACAGGATAAATAAGATCACAAAGATAGAAACGTTTAATTTGCAACGTTTGTTTGGTATTTTTGTGATCGCCTCTCCTAATGAATGCTGGTCAGCCTGAAAGTCTATTCGTCTCTTCTGAAGTCTGAATAAAACAAGTAACATAATATGAGCAGAATTGATATTGGCTATCAATTTCGCGTGCTCTCAGTCAGCTGTCTACGCACATTAAATAGGTCAAATTATATCATAGGAATATATGGACATTTACAATTACATGGGGTCAAGCAGAAGGCACTGAGTGGTTGATTCATTACCAAAGTCATTTGAGTATGAGTATAAGAGGAGGAGGGGTGGGGAATGTAAGCATAGAAAACAGTTACGTAATGGAAACCGATTAGCAATGGTGGAAAGAGAGTTAGACATGGTTACGTAATACGAGAAAGATGCAACCAGAAATGAATTCAAATAGACGCAGAAAGTTCATCGAGTAAAAAAAAAATGTTCAACCAAGTAGGTCAACGAGAGTTACGTCATAATAATAAAATGAGAAGAGCGAAGTGTCAACGATGATGTAAGAGAACGGTCGAGATGATGGAAAGGAAAGGGGAGGGGAATTACCATGGTAGTAACAAGTTGTAATAGTAGATCTTCTAATTCACTCGCGGAGGTCGTGAGCATCCAGCAACCGCATCTTGGTGCTCGCGCAAACTACTCATAAATGCGAGTAGTATCTCTCAACTCAGTAATAGTTGTTGCCCGAAATGTCACTATGAATTCATTTTATAACTGTTCATTGATTATGCCTAACGCGACTGAAAAATACCCGTGAACTGAATCAATAAGTCAAACTGATGATAAAGCTGGTTTTCGGTGCATCAACTAGTAGCGAAATATTGGTTGAGCTGGCAATTGACCACTAAAACGTTAAAAATGTATAAATGAAAATCGGACTCGAACAAGAACGTGCCTTAATTCGGTCCTACAAAAACACAGTTATCAGGTGTGAAAGGATAATGAAGCAGACTCTTTGTGTGAGACACAGAGGAGAGGTTTGGGAAAGTGACGGTAAGCATCCTTGATTAAACGTGATCTTGTCTAATACAGTGTGTGACGCACTATTTAGAATGAGTCTGGAATGTATTTATATTTATGCCATAGTATTTATTAGCAGCTCACAAATTAGTCAAGAAATTCCCTAAAAGTTCAATCATTCGATGTTTTAGTTCGTTCGTCCCGATATCACAACTCTCCAAAAATCCATCGGGTCGGATTATTGCTTTGTGCTTAGACTATGAACCCGGAGGAGCTGAGTTCCAATTCCACCCACCACTGCCTTTTGAACGAACAAAATCGATTGTGACGTGATTATGATTGCTTTAAACAATTGATTAAGTGAATGGTGGTAAATTTCTGAGGGATTTGGGCAATAGATATCACAGTTTGTTCTCCACAGTTTATTCAGAAAGTTTTTATCGCCTGGCAGAGCAACATCCAATNGCATACAGCAATCAACCGACCGACCGACGGACCGACAGACCGACGCACAAACAGACAGACAGACAGACAGACAGACAGACAGACAGACAGACAGATAGACAGATGGACAAATTCACGGATTCACAGATATTCTCTGCTATGAGATTAGGATCAGAATAACGAGTATGCATGTCATGAGTGCCGGGAAGAGAACATGAAATGAAAGTTTTTCCTTTGCTAAGCTAGCTTACGGATTTTGATGGATCACATGCCGGGTGTGTATGTGTATTCGAATCTATACAGAATTGATTATTTCTGGTATAACAACTCCCTTAAACTAACCGTGTAAGATGATACATTCTCCGTCTTTTGGTTTCTTACTTTCCACTCGCTACATCTGTCTGCACATTCTCTATACCGGAACAACCAGTCAGGTTTCTAATCACCTGTACCAAATCATGGTTGTAATCAATCAGTCAATCAATTAATCAATGGGGATGATTTGATACGAGACCACTTTTTTTATCGTGAACCATGTATGAACTGAACTTCCGACACGGAGCTCAAATGACGTTTAAATTTGGAGTGCAAATCTTTTCAGACGCCATATCCCCTCATGCTTATCTGTTCCGTTGAATAAGGCTGACAGGGTACAGAGAATGTCTGATGAGTGAAAGATTTTATTCATCGATCACCAATTCACATCCTGAAGTTAGGTTGATAGTGGTAGATTTCCGGTAATCAGGTTACTCGGACCGGTTGAAACCAGAACACACATAAATGGTGTTAAACAGTTAAACATAGAAACGGTAGCTATGTGGTCCGTATTTGAACTTACTTGGTAGGTATGAATATTGATGAAACTCGTGCAACAATCTGGCTTTCGTCACATCTCTTCCTCTTCCAGATGGGATCAAATATGCTATTACCTCGCATCAGACGCAGCGTATCTATTCACATATATTGTTGTCTTAATTAGTCAAATGCTCTTGAAATGTACAATTTTGAACGACGATTTTTGGCACATTAGTGGAAAAACCTCGTAACAATTTATTTATAAAACTGTCTCATAGGCAGGGCAAAAGTATTGCTTTTTCGGGATGGATACGCACACCAACTTTGCACATGGATTACACAACAACAACAACAACAACAACAACAAGTGAAGCTTCGGCTCCTTAATGTCTCTTCAATCAGATTGTCTTTCGACTACAAAGTCCAGATTAGGCTATGGTTGGCATTCACTCATTCCAGCACTGGTCTACTATATAACCACAGTCCGTGAGGTAGAAGCGTTTTCCTCCACCATGTTCCCACGGTTGTAAACAGCAGTCTGTCCAAAAACAGGTGTTCACACAGGTAAAAAATCCCTGACTTTTCACTCGGTATAACCATAATGTTCACCCAGACTTGTCCGGGAGACACACATTCGCATGCGATTGGTTCATGCGAGGTTTAGAAAAATATTGCCCTTGTAAGCTCAAAGCCATATAACCTCTAAGAGCATGATCATTTCAACTCAAGCGTTAACTAGTTTGCTTGATTCTTTTCTGTTGCGGAAGAGGAACTAGAAGTGTGGGATTTATTAGACCACAAGTCACCTGGGCGATAAATGATCAACATCATTGCAGTTTTTGCCAATTGACGAATCCTCACTCAGATAATGTTACATAACAGGCGCGGTACTTACACTTTCCATTCACTTCTTCGACAAAACGTATTTTATTCCGCGCTGAATGCCAGGGAAAAGAGTACACACTTTGGTTGTACACTGTACGTCCAACTGGAGCTATCCCACAAATAGCCTACTTTTTGTACATTGTTCTCGTCGAAACTGTCAACTATTGCTCCTAATACTGAAGCGTTCCGAAAGTCCTGCTTCTGTTTTTAGCTTTCTGTTACGCGTCACGTACTATTTGTCATGCTTCACTATTACAAACCTGTTTCTCAAGAGCGCCGTTGACACGCATTTTGGTATGCATTCAGTCAAAGCTTCGTCTGGCTTTTGTTTTACAAAACTTCGACAATCCTAAATTATCCACTGCTTCCGGCTTAGACCTATTTGCTAATCTATCTTCTCTCTCCTTGAAATGGTTCATAAAATTTACAGCCTAAAGGGCGGACAAGGCATGTCAAGTGTTGTGTATAAGATCACAAGTAGCTGTCTACAAAATCGATGCTCTTATCACCTTACCTTTCTGACTATAGATCAGACAAATCGTTCATAAAGCATGGAATGATCCATCTATGTGGTTCCATGGTTTCACCTGCAGACTACCTTTGAGTTGATAACTAATGGAACACGTAGCAAAAAGCCTTGATGGATAATAAGGATACAGTCTTATTCACACTGACTGCGTAGCGTTTCTCAACCGTATATTTGCAGCGTGTTTGCCTTCAACGGAGACATTCTGAACTGCATCGAGAAGCATCGAATGATCCCGATAAACAGCAATTTTGTTCAGCAAAAAAACCGCAGTTTCGTTGGACACAGATACTCACAACGGGACTCGAGGAGACTCAAAACATGAGCACACACACACTCATGCTAACCGTCTGCGATCAGTTAAAACCTACACTGTAGATCGCCTATTTGACAAGCGAATTGAACCAATTCAAAATTATGTGAAAGTCTGACTACGTTTAGAGGTAAAAACACAAAACACAAAACACCTTTTGTTAGTACTTTAAAAACTTTACAATTTCGAAACACCGCGCTTTGACTTAGCTCGACTCTCCCTCTATGTGTGTGTGTGTGTGTGTGTGTGTGTGTGTGTGTGTGTGTGTGTGAAGTCGAAACACAGTTGTACCAAAATGGAATCCATGTACCGAAATTTGAAATGTTTGAGTCATTGAAAACTTGTTTATTGATACGTGATCAATTGAGTTGTGAGATTTCGATCGAAAAATCACTGAGTTCTCTTAAAATCAGACCCTGATTAGTCAAAGTACCCAGTCACATCAGTTACCAGTGCAACGAGATAAACGACAACCAATTTCAATCTAATAGGAATCACTTGGAAGTAAAACAATTCTGATGCAATTGTCCACAAGAAATTAGGTAAAAATGTCTCTATTTTGGTGAATTGATTCACTTTCCTCATTTGAACTTTATAAGGGGATAAAGGTAGATTAATCGATCGATCGATCAAGATAACAGAGTTGAAACTTAACTATGTAATTCGATGGAATACCGCCTAATTGCCTATGTAGATCGATGCATCGCTCTTTTATTTATTTTCCCCCAACAATATGTTTTGCTACACGCGTTTTGGTTGTTCGAGTGAGCACTGAAACCGAAATGTGAGCACAGATAATATCCGGATAAATTTAAACATGCGGACAGCATCGAAATTACTGGCCACTTTTTCTGTGTTTATTGATTGACCGGATTTTATACATTTTGTGATCTATGAGGGTAAATAAACGAATTTTCGTTACGACAATCTGTCTTCTATTACTCTGGGTTCATGGAATTTAAGCATGAATTATACTCACGGAAATCATCTGGATGTAGGAGAATATGATACTTTATCAGTTGAGAGCGAATTCAGTGCTTCCGAGACAGGGAACCCATGACTGAACAAGATCATGCCGTCAATCTTGATGCGCACAACCTCCATCCAACGAGTTCCTCGTTCACAATACAGATGGACACATATTTATATGCACCAATTATATGTGCTAGTGAGAATGAAACTGGAGTGTAGTGTTAATTCAGTGTAAGTTCAACTGAAAATTGCTCGTGTAAATGAAACCATCATTATAAATACTAATGATAATGAAATATTTAAGAAATCGAACCCAAAACGTGCAAAAAATGATGAACATTTTGTTTTCATGAGATCATCCCCACGATGAAATTCAAATCAGACGAAACACATGCGCACATTCATAAAGTAACTCACGGAAAACCTCTGTACTGTTCCGAAAAATTCCGAAAGGCGTTTCCACGACACACGTATATGCACCGTAATCTTCACTTGTTAGATTTGCTATAAAAAGTGTTGTCTTAACTTCTTTATTCACCGAACTGACCTTGTCTGATTGTTTGGAAGTAATGATTTGGAAAGGGAAGGAAAAGAATTGAGATAGAGACTTCCACCATGAAACATGTGGACTACCATGAAGAAATCGCACTTCTCTTTTCGGCTACTTACTAAACATAAGTAGTCTAAATATAAAACAGAAATTGCTCGCATCATTTCCCAGTCGAGCATATCTGATTTGGTGAGTGTGATAGGTGAACGCACGTACAATCAACGAGAATGTGCCAACAGAATCCAACAAATTCGATCAACTCACCCACTGAAACACAATATTTTTCATTTGGCATGGGAATCAAACAATTGCTGTTCGGACCGTGTATCGGACGTCTCTCAAATTCCCAGTAGAATGCATTGATTGGATTGCCTCTGATCACTGCACGGACCATTGTGGTTCGATGAATTGATTGTCCAATTTTTTGATTGGCCATCTTGATCGTTGGTGGAACTGTGCCAGACAGTTGTGAGAGAGAGAGCCCCGGGGATCAAAATGGCGGATCGAAGGATCGGAATAACGTGGAAAATCGATTGATGTTTTAACAAATTACGCTGAATACACGAAGAAATTTACTCTGCCAAACCAGATATTTTCTAGTTCAGGCGAGACCGTTATACGTTGATTGATGTTTCTGCCGTCAATCACACTACCCATTAGAAAAGGTCTGTTGAAACACCTGTAAATACTCAAGTACTTTTCAGGACAAGTTCCCAGACTATGGGAAGGTTTGGATGGACTGCAGTTCAAATCTTCGTCTTTGATGTTCAATTCAGGGGAAGAGAATAACATAATAACTGTTACGTTGCATTGAGCAACGAAGTCATTGTTTTCCATTTTTCCAATTAGTCTGCCGAATAATTCACGTAGACTTTGCCTCTAAAATAGAGGGATGATGTTTTCTGCTACAGTTTGTTTATGTTTTGCGATAGCTTAAGAAACACCAACTGTAGTGTGAAAAGACAAATACTGAAAAATCCTTCGAACAGTTTGAATGATCCGACAACTTAGCTTGTGAGATGCACCCCGGTAGGAGATGACCGCGATTGGGTTCAGATCCCGTCCAACTTATAGTTATAGATTACTTGAACTTGTCAGTGCTCAACTGTAGCGAAACTTCATGCACATTAGAAGGGAAATCACTGCTTTTCGCTTACTGCTCTCTTGCGGAGGTTACGATATAAACAAGGAGTAAATCATGTAGCAAAATTCGCTTTGATAAAGGTCAAAAAGCTCTAAATTTCCATATATTGTCGAGGGGGTTGTTCTCTTGGCGTCTTCTTTATGACCTAAGAATCAAGATTTGAACCGTACCGCTGGCACCCAATTTCGGTGGTTGATAACCTCAATGTTATCCTATTCCCTACCACTACCGAACCAATGAAGACATTGTGTGGTTCTGTGGGTTGGGTTAATAATTATTATGACTGTTTGTGACTATGAAATCCATTCTTTTTGCCGTTCACCGCGCAAGATCATCCGGTGGCCTCCCGGTAGCAAAGTCACCCAATTATCACTCCGGAGGACGTGTCGAATCACATCACTGCCATCACTACCGCCTAACTTTTCCGACAATGTGTGTTATATGGCAGCCCTTGATTGGTCGCTTCCCTCTTCTAGAAAATGTTNGTGATCAGAATGTATGTACACAGCTGAAGATAGTCGAGTTAAGCACACCCTGTGATCATGATGCTTCTTCTTACTCTCATGAAAATGTTGAGGGGAATTGGTTGCATGAAAATTCGTGTCAGATTGGTTCGAGATAGCCTGACATAAGATCACATCATCAGCATAGTTAAAGGTCATGGTTGGCGGGATAGAGTGTACGTCCCTGAGGAATGTTAGAAATAAGTGGGTACTGGCCACAGTACTCTGAAAGATTCCAGAATTATGCACCAACGATTTGAAAGTAGTGCTGGTTACATTCGTTCTTGGAATACTTCCTGTGAAATAGTCTTTCATGAACGACAATAAATTGGTGGAGCAACCAAATGACTGTAAAGGTCAGAGAAGAAGAGATCATGGAACGGAATCGAAACCGGAATAATAATCAAGAAAAACGCAGCGCACAGATTTTTGGGAAGCATCTAAAGTTTCGTAAATAAAGTGAATCCGTGAAGAGACAACACCTATTTGGCTTATACGCAGATCATGGGGAACGTTGATACCAAACCTGAATCTGGTGAAAATAACGCTCTCTGCTAGCTTACGTCCAGAGGAAGTGATGGCTATAGAACGAAAGCATTTAGATAAAATGGTAGATGAAGATGGTTTAAAAAAAGGGGTACAATGGTGAACAGTGTCTCCAGGAATCCGGAAATTAATATGTAGAAATGCGTTTGTTAATGAAGGATGCGAACATCTCCATGAGTGAATCAACGCCATATGTGAGCATCAAAGAAGATGGACTATCGGGGTTAACAGTACTTGTGATTTTTGTAATTTTAAGAAGGCGGTGGACCTCCTTATGGGTGACTGGATCTACGGTAAATAGACAAAACAATAAACTCCACTTCCTTGATATTCGTTCATTGTCATCCTTGAGAGAATGCTCGACACGGTGTTTGCATATTTCGCGGGAACCATTGGAAACAATCAAGTCCCTGGATCGCTTAATACACCAATCATGAGTAACTATTCCGTTTTAACATCTCACAATAGTTGTTCTCTGTCCATATTGATCCATTCAAATTCTCTCGGTGTGTGATGATCCTGTTGTATTTTCACAATGCGGACATCATTGTACTTTAAACTTAGCTCCGTTTTGCGCATTATTCTATAGTCGGGCCTAGAAGAACTTGATACAATATGAAATCAGGCTAATTCACCCCTCCCTAAACTGTTTTATGTCACACAGTGGTGGCCAGACCCTCCCTCATCAGCAAAGAGATCTAAGACGGATCAGCGCTAACCCACTTTGGGGAAACCCGAAATGAAACTAAACTGACCATATTCACTTGCATAGCTGATCATGTGTATGGGTGATGAGCGTAAGGACACTATCTGATTGTGTTTATAACCGATGGGAAGATTTGTGATGACCGACACAATGAGCTCACTGGACAGCTGTTTCGTCCTGTTTGGGGAACTCGTCAGAAGTGCACACCTTTAGTGTCCCTGTCTGGACTCGAATTGCGAACATTCGGGTCGGGACTTTAAACCCTTACCCCTAGGCTACACGTTCGACGGTCATCACATTGTGATGCGAATGGTTTAAGCAATTAAGAGCGGAAAATTCGGAATAATCTATTCGATTGTTCACAGGCACCAGACACTGTTGCTGGGCTTGAGTGTGGGTTTCATCCCATAGGAGATTGTTAATTCCTCACTAGTTGTAGTGGTAAAGGTAAGGGCTTGAAGTTCCGACCCAAATGTTCGCGGTTCTAGTCCTGACGGGGAAACAAAAAGTATACACTACTGAAAAGTCCCAAAACACAGAACGAAACAGCTGTCCAGTGCGCTCGTTGTATTCCCATGGCTTATAAATGCATTCAACTGGTAGAGAGTTTACAATCTCCCAGGGGGTGAAATCCACATCCAAGACCATAACACTTCCATTTCGCCTATTCACAAAGCAGTTGGCAATTTGATTGCAAACGTTTCATCACCAGCCTAGGTGATATCATCAGTGCTTGTGAAGTGGCCACTTCACAATCGAATGAATTATTTCACACACATTTGTTAGTCTTAGAAACCATCTGAATTTATAATATCATCCTTTGTTTAGTATAATATGCATTGCTTAGATTCATCGTTTCTCCTTCTCGTTCTCTCGATTTCTCCCCACCCACCCACCCACATCCCTGATACGTGTATTTATGTATTCAGGAAACCGGCCAACACTCACTCACATTGCACATCCAGTTCAATCACACGAGCGGCAGTTTGTTGTAATCCATTCGTGGCGAAACATTTGTACAGTCCATGCAAATTTCTGGTCACATTGGTGATGGTGAGTTGATTCGGTTCCATTTTGAATCCTGTAAATTCGCGCGGCCGCGGTGGCGGGGTGGGTGGATGAAGCGGGGTGGGAGAGCACAAAATTTGCAATTGATATCACGTGTACAGTTGAGGTACTGGCGAGTAAACGAGGATGTAATTGTGATGCGAGATCCGCTAAAATCTATCATTTGGAGTTGGAAATCTATATGGGTTTGAGAATGAGACACTATGGCAGAATCCAATTTCGTTTAGAGCACAGTATTGGTCCCGTAATCGTATGTTTTCTTTCACCCCTCTGTCTTTTTTATGTGTGTTGAAATGAAGTAGATCTCAGTCTTAAATCCCTGTTGAGCGCACTCATTTACGTCGATGCTAAGTAGTTGGTCGTTTTTTGCCAGACAGCTAAGCTAAACACAAAGGATGATGCACTGTTCACGGTAGAGGATATAGCCAAGGTAAAGTTGAACCGATTTCCCCACACATTGCTTATTGAGTGCCTACCGTGAGTAATGCACTTTTCATTCTGTGTGTCACTAGCTTATTCTAATAGTAAGATTTGTTATGAGGCTGGAGTCGAAGTTACTGAGGTGAGTTTTTGAGATTGGGCAGTTTTTCATCAATCAAAGGCTTAGCAACCACAACCAGTTATTCCTTAGCTGTATCTAGCCCACTCTGGTTCAATAACCGGTAGAACTGAACGAAGCAGAACACAGTCATTTAGTTTGATAAAGAGGTGGAGACTAGAAGCGGATGCCTGTTATCGGAAGAAGCATTACGGCATAAAGAACACCCCCAAATAACACTAGGGTGGGCAGTTATTTTTACATGCTCGCGCTTAAGAAACTTCTGGATCAAACAATTAGTGACTAATGTGCGGACAGTAGAAAACGCAAGATGATTCGACGAAAATGAACATCAGTACTTGTTATGTTGCATTTGTTTACAGGGCCAGTTACATGCAACAATTAACCAGGTTGTGAAAGTTTCCAACCGAGTCATAACCCCGGAGGCTAGCGCTGAGATTAGCGAGGCGTGATAGCCGCGCCTAGCTCGCAAAGATGGGTTATGCTATATCGTGTAAATAGAAGATGAAAAACGGTCTGATCATTTGCTCCGGGGTGTCCGAGTGGGTACGTTCTACCTGTGAGGTCCCGGGTTTGTAATCCTCAGTTGGGTCGATGGATTCGCCCACTGTTGACGAGATCTAACCAGGTCAAAAAATCTATCCAGGGCTTCACAGCTTTTCAGTTCACGCCTCATTTACACAACGAATTCATCGTATAAAGACCTTTCTTACCGACTGGTCCATTGGTTGGACTAAGAAATTCGTTCCAGGTAAAACTGTCCAGTACACATGCTATTTCAACTCAGCCATTTTCAAAACACATCTTACATGGTGACCAGAGCCACGCAAGGTGGGACTTACTCGAGTCCATTGTTTGGCTGATGGGACGAGGCGGACCATCTTGCGGTATGGAATGCCAGGTCAGAGTAGGTAGCGGAACACCCCAAGCTTTACAGTGCAACACAGTCGTGTCACCCTCTTGCACGACCACTCGGATAGGACTGGAACTGTTCTCGTAGATGATCGGAGGGACTGGTTGGCAACAGGCGTGGATGGACAAATGAATGGGTAGACCGATTATGGAACGAAGACTGGAGAAACATGCAATACGCGTGAAAACACATGCAAACGCACAATGAAATGACTACACAAGACACGTAAACCGGTGTTGCATGCTCATCGATTGTCGTCTGTTTGCCCACTTTTATTTTCTGTAATACAGCGAGGAGGATGTGTATCCGCACAGTAAATGGACATTTTTCAGTGACTTCAGTTGTTTTATTTTCAGATCAATCGACTACATCTTTTTCCCATTGAACTTTATCAAAACAGAAAGAAGACAAATGTCGCCAGATGTTAACATTTCGTCTAATTTTCTCAGTCGCTGACTTAAAACAAACAGGCACATATATAGCACATCGGATGAATCAATTTTGATGAACAAACGTCAGTATTGACTAGCCTAATAATAATTGATCTATATTTCAGCCACTGACCGTGTAAAGCGTGCTGACACAACCACAGTCAGCCCGTTCCAGTTGAGTGGCTTGTGTTCTTCATAATCAGGGGCATACAGTTATAACTGTGGATCTCAGTGTTGATCAATAGCATGATCGAGAGAATAAGGATAGAGACGTCCAAGCCATAAGATATTACCCGAACTCTTCATACTAATTTCAATGGGCACGGCCTTGGAATTCAGTTGGGCCATCTCACTCAAATACCAAACTACGCCATCTATGTGGATTTGTTCAATACTAATTGTATACTGATCATTTTCACGGATGCCAATGGTATCCTATTGGAACATGTTTATAAAATCTAGCATCGCACAAACCACACTTGTTTAGGGAATTTCTCTAACAAAGTGTGCAATAAGTTCAAGTGAATCGTAAAAACAGCGAGACGGCAGATGGAAAAACTATCGCGCAGATTAGAAAGTCAGACAGTGCAAAGTCAGAAAGATGTAAATTTCTCTCATTCCAACGAGCACTATTTGTACTCCAGGTCGGAGAAATCGACTAAGTAGCAGGCATAAGACGAAGCACAAAATCCTTCGGGCTCATTATGCTACACGAATGTTCATGATTGCACGAAGAAATTCTCAGTGCAATTGCACATCTAAATTGTTCCACTTGCGGCCGTAAACAAGACAGATGTGTTATCAATTATATTAACAGTAACTGGAGCAAATCTACTGTCTCGATCTAAGGGTACTTGATGGATAAAATCAGTTGTCATGTCACTGAATGTAATTCTCGTTTTTCCACTTGACCTAAATGTGTTTTGACTAACAGATCAAACAACAAGAACAACAACAATACACATACCTAACACAATCAGCTCGATTCGCCGTTTGTACACATTCTGCCCGGTCGAGTAGAGACACAAGTACTCTCCCTCATCTTTGCGCTGCACATTGTCGATGCGTAAATCCATGATTGTTTGGTCAAACGAGGACATGTCTAAAATGTAACGAGTGTCCGAATGCAGTCGACGATTGTCGTGAATCAGGTAATCATTTGTGCTGAGCCNTTTGTGCTGAGCCGTTTCCACAGGAGCTGAAAACCGAGAGGTAAGAAAGTGTACTGTTTTTAAACAGCTGAACTGTGTGACAGATGCAAAAATAGGTACTGAACTCGTTCAGAATAGTACTGACCCCGACAATAATCATTCACTTCAATTGTCGTACTATTGGACAAAAATAACATGTTTGAATAAAGAAGCCCAAAACCACAGGTTTGCACAGGTTTGTGCAAACCTTTGGTTTTGGCTTCTTTATTCAAATTCGTTACAGGAAAACTATGCTTCCAAAAAATAATATGATTAAAATACTGTATGGATAGCCAAATCGTTCGTATCTTGTCACACTTCATCAGACAGGTAATTCACTATTGTTCTGACCTTTGTCTGTACAAAACGATCACTGTCCTGTGAAGCGGGAGATAAGTATTGAATCGTGTTATATTCCTCCGAAGCAAGCTTGAACAACGATGAAAAAGCCCGTTCGTCCGCCACCAATTGGATCCCAGTGAAGTAGGTGAAATGGTTGGCTGGTGCATCCAACACATTTCACAGTAACATGCATGCTGGAACGTTTAATAACCGCGCCAAGAATAGTGAATGCTTGTACCTCACTGAACCTTTTCAGTTCATCGCATTTTATTTGCTTTGCTTTGCAGGTTTATCTTTAAGCCCGACCCACGGAGAACCTGTTTGTCAGTGTTTCATCGAGACCCTACCGCCGTTCCCCCCCCCCTGTCGTCTCTCACCAGCCAAGCCTCGTATAGTCTCGAGTTACGAGAATACGAGCTGAGGAATATCCTGTCGCACATCTCTGTCCACTCCACTCTGACAGCCCGGATTACGTTCGCACTTTAATACCACATTGACGTCACAGGGAAAATCACTTCTTCATTTACACTCTATGGAAAAGAACTTCAGCATGTTACATGATCCAAGCCCCCAGCGACGTGATCATTCCGATATTTTCTAACAAGATGGAGCTGGTCACAGTTTAATGAAACTTTTCTCTACTGTTGAGGTAAATACTTAATACCAGCAGTGGACATCAGACAATTTTCGGTGTTCAAACTTCCATGTCTGTAGGTTGCAGTTCCTAATCAGTGATTTGTCCCTCGTATTCTTTTTCACCTTCGCCCTCTTCCTTCTTTTTTATAAGTTTCTCCGTACATCCTTCTGCGAGTTACAAATAAAAACCACAGTTCATAAATGCTTATGACACTGGGCAAAACATATGCTCATCAACAACGCATGCATACATACCACGTTATTGAACAGATCGACAAACATGACTACCTTTTTTGCAGAAATTCACGTTTTACTACTAATAAAACAATTAAGTAAGCAAATGAAGAATTCGTTCAGAACATCAAAAGTTTGTTTTTCAAACGGATATCTGAAAGTCGAACAACAAATAGATCCCGTTTGAACAAGAAGACGAACAATACAAGACACATTTATTCCGATTCCCGAAGTCCCTTCAAAGTGAACTAATCTAGTAGTTATACATTATCGTTATTCAGTGTGTTTCCCCCATCTTACTCAGTTATTTTTCCTGTTATTTTTTAAGTCTTACCCCGCGGTTTCACCATTATTAGTCGTGTCTCTTATAATCCTGTGAATGAGTTAGTTTTAAAGCGTTCAATGTGTCACTTATCTTTCTGTGTGAAATTGGCTGAGAGGATTCTCACTACCAATTACACGCAGATCTGACAAGTTGTAGTTCCCATCATTCACCACACTCCCAATTCCACCAAATTCCATCTCGAATTAGCGCTTCCCGCAGTTCATCCATGCTGTATCTTTCTGATCTACTCATAAACGAAGAGCGGACAGTAAGTGAACTTTGTTTTAACCTTGGATTATGAAATATCCCCATGTATGTAAACATTTTCTCCCCGTTGATTATGTACATTGTGGTAGTTGGCTTGTATGATTTTTTTAACTGAAAGTTGAGCCCCAATGCTTGCAAAAGTTAAACGTAGGCTGAGCCTAACATCGATATTTTATATGATAACGGGGTGAACG
>UZAN01043152.1:4233-43293 GCA_900618425.1 Echinostoma caproni
TATAGCGATTTGGTGGTATGCGCTTTGTAAATCTAAGGCACTGTAGACAGCGTATCGTGATATTTTAGACACCATTTCGTCCAATCGCGGCAGTGGGTAAGCGTCCAACAGCGTGTAGCGATTGATAGTTTGACTACAGTCGACTACCATGCGTCTCTTGTGTCGTTCATTTTTAGTTACAAGGACTTGTGCTCGCCCGGGTGAAGTTGAAGTCGCAATGATACCCTCCTTAAGAAGGCGACGAACTTCTGATAGAGTAAATTTCTCGTCATCAGGAGTGTGGTGGCGTAATTCGGTTACAATGGGTTAAAAATCCGGTAGCAAGCTCCCGAAGAGAAATGGTGGTTCGATGCGTGAAGCAGTTACGTTACAAAGAGCAAGAGGGTCTGTTACCCCTGAACGGGATTTCAACTGCTTTGTGGAGTTTCAAAAAATCATGTCCCGGCACACAAATGTGGAAGGACAGAGTTTGAAATTATCGTATGAATTGTTCCTGAGGTCTATGGCGACTAGACAATGACCTTTCGTGTGACTAACCAACCTTGTGGCTGCCATCAAGATTGTACTAGATGACCGCATAACCTTCAGATGGTGTCGTTTCACGAAAGATTCAGAAATATAGCTTTCGAAGCTTCCGGTGTTTATTACAGCTTCAACGGTGATCTTATTCACAGTGATTTTTACTAGTGCCGGAGCGGACGGCGAGACTGTGGTTGAGAGCGCAAGCATAGTAGCCGAGGTTGACCGTTTATCCGAGATCGATCTGCAGACCCGTTTGAAATGTCCTTTCTTCCCACAATTACTGCAAACTGCGTCCTTAGCTGGACATTTGAAACGAGGGTGTCTGTCGTTTCCGCAAAATTAGCGTTTGCTTTTGATCGCGGCTGACGTTTGCACATGTGGGCTGTTGCTTTCCTTGAGATCACACGTGGTTCTTTCTATTGGTTCAGATGAACTTGAGGCTGCTTCTGTATACGACATTGGTGATGTATGAAAAGCATTGGACTGTTGTGCCCTTTCAAGTGATCGAGCTAGTTCTTGGGCGGTCGGTAGGTCTAGACATTTGTTTTCAAGAAGACGCTGTCTCACAACGCCTGACTGCAACTCGCTTATGAAGGCGTCTCGTATGGCGTCATCCTGATTTTGTTCAGCCGTTACGGTCTTAAAGTTGCAATCTTTGGCTAAAGATTTGAGCTTCTAAAAGAATTGATCGAAATTTTGCCCTGGTTCCTGATGGCAGGTGGCCAGTATATACCGGGCGAACACCTCATTTGGTGGTCTGATAAACAGCTTTTCCAGGGTTTTCACAGCATCACTGTACGATTTACAATCCCCAACATAATCACAGGTACTTGGAGAAATGTAATTGTAGAGAAAATCCAATTTTTCGGGATCTTCAACCCCAATTTTAGTAATAAATCTGTCGACGGTGCAAAACAAGTGTCGCCATATTTTCAAGGAATTAGGAGTATTCAGGTCCGTATCGAATCTTTCGGGTGGCAGGTGGCGTTCAGTTTTGAGATAATTTATATGTTGAATAAATTGGTGTGCGAGACGATCGTAATAGCCGTTGAACAGGGAGAAAACGAAGGCCAGATATCTAGGCTTTATTCAACATACAAATGGATGACAGGGGCTGAAAAAGAATGAGGGGGAAATTTAGAGAGAGGAATACAAAGTAATGCGAAACGACAAACAACATAACAATTATATTTCACACTTGTCTGAGGACAGGTTGTGCCAGGCAAATCATGGTATAGTAATCACTATAAAAAATAAAAACGTTCCATGATTGGCTTGTGGGCCGAATACTGCCAGGTTGCCAAGGCAGGTGAATTTTCTTGAGGAATCCACAACCGGGGCCTTCGGCTAGCCAAAGCCTGACCCGCAAGGCAGCGGGGCGGTGTGAAAACCGCAATCCATTGGGAGCTGGTGTCCAGTTCATCGGACGGGGTCAAACGTCCAAGGTGCCCAATACACCTCGATGCCCAATCGAGCCGTTGATCACTGCCACAACCGAAAAGGTGTGGGTGTGGTTCGTATACCTCTTGGTTGGTTTGGAATCAGGGCTTTTGGCCAACTCCCAGTGGTCCACCAATCCGGTTATAACCCCGAATGTCGGCTTTTCGTTCTCTCACTTTGGTGGGAAAATACCTCCACCACGAGAAGGCAGTGAGTAGGGCTTCCTCACCAGAAGCTATTTGAGACGCTTGATCGTATGGGAGCAGTTCGAGAGGTGCAAGGGAAGGGTGAACAGCCGCAACCCTAAACACCCACCCCCGACCATACTGAAGCTTTCGGAAGCCTGCGTTTGAGAAAACACTGTTGACTTGAAGTGTTGGCATCCAACGAAACCGCCGACAATACAAGGACCTGGACGCACGATTGACAAGATTCACAGTTCGTCCTGTGAGAACTGAACTGACCGCGAGCCTCACCAGATGCTGAATCGTCGGAATCGAGCGTTTCACCTGCATAGGTATGTCACTACGCAAAGCCTGTTCCGAGATGAAATCAACCAAACGGGGATGTATCATCAGTCGTTAGCATCAGAATCAGCCATTATGCTAAAAGGATTTTATGCTTACCTCCGACGCCGAACGCGGGCAATGGCTGACATACCGTCATTGTAGTTCCAGGGTGCCCCGGGTGGAAACGAACGGTGACAAGGTGCAGGCGTTCGCGCGGCATTATGTGTCCGTCTCCGTTACTGAACCAAGTAGCACGTTGTCAGCAAATAGTGCGCTGTTTGTCGGCTACAGGGAGCTGCAACGACGTGTTTGTAGCTGATTCGTCAGAGAAAAGCGGGCTATTCGCGCACTACAATGAGCTACATTTCTTATACGCAAATCTCGTCGTTCCATTTCCCATTATAGAACGCATCATNCATTTTCCCAGTCACATTAATTGCCTTCCCGTGCCTCATGTAACGGTTAACTTGAACCATCATCGAGCGTTATCAGTTGAAATACAAGATTTCAAATGTACTTCGAAGTTTTGCCAATTTTATTTTCAAGATGATTACTGTTAACATACACAGATACTGTCAATTTATTTGCCATATCTAATAGACCGTTGATCTTGTCCTTTCAGATTTATGTGACGGTGTATCACCCAGGCAATCATGGAGAATCGAGTTTACGATTTAGATATACCCGTTTCTTCCTTCAACGGTCAGCTTCTTGCTCGGGTTCTCGATTCCGGTTACCAGTGTATAGCCGTCAGTCACTCTGTAAATATAGATGATTTCAATTTCAATCTGAAAGGAGAAGATGCTTCTGTGAGAAAAAAGACCAAAGAGGAACGTCAAACAATGCGCGCATCATTGGTATCCCAACTAAAACCAACACCAACGGATAAATTGAACAAATGTCTGGAGGAGAGCAATGCCTTTCGTGCCACAATTCAACCTCCCGCGTCATTTTTTACGCCGAGAATTTTTCGACGAATCACATTGCATTGTGAAGATCCTTCTCTCACGGGACTATTTTTTCGAGAGTTCGGGGAAATGCTCAACGCCTATGACATTGTCAGTCTCTGTCCCTCATCCTCAGAAGCTCTGTCGTACGCCGTTGAACAGGCACCCTCTATAGACATGATCACACTTGACTATACCAAAACTACCGATTTCCGACTAACCAGCAAACAGTGTGCTGTTCTACTTTCACGTGGTTTACACTTGGAGCTGCAGCTGAGTCCCATTTTACGACCTGGTCAAGCTGGCACTTCCGCTCGGACTAGCTTCGGACACATGATCACCAACTTGCTGGCTATCACTCGTACTTCGTTTAACAAAGCATTCGTTTTTAGTTCAGGAGCTACTTGTGGCTGGGAAGTTAGGCGCCCCCTGGCAATGGCATCCATTATTACCTGTCTTGGTCTGCAACCAAAGCACATCGTGAAACATGCACTAACCAAAGCCCCATACGCTGTGGTCACCCATGGGTTGTGGAGAAGCCGTACTGCACACGGTGCCTTGACTCTCCTCAAGCTTTTACCGATGCCATGTGTTGNTGTGTTGTATCGATCCAGGAGGCTTCAAATTCGGAAGACAAGGAGAGCGAAGAGATCCCTGCAAAAAAACCAAAACGATAAATGCCACTTAGTCCTACTGTTTTGTCGTCATTTGTACAAACTCAAATATGTAAATAGACCATATGTTTTCATTGGCATACACATTCTTTTATGTGGTGCATTTACAGGTTGGTCGGAATTGTAGATCAAGTTTGGACTCTTACTCCTTTTCTACCGGCTCAATTACCCCAAGGAAGTTGATTGTGACGGTGTTATAATTCCAGAAGCGGTGCCTGGTCGAGGATAGTCGTTTATTGCCAATAACGGTCAGGATATGGTTAAATTTTCATTCATATGACAAAATATCATTTGGAACAAGTCATCAGAATTCCCGCAAACAGGATATGTAGTGCAACGGTCCACTAACAGATGCGCATGCTTGTGTTCAGCGTACCAAACAGCAACACTTTGCCCTAGCAGGTCTTGTTCATTTTTGGTCGTTGAGAGAAATCGCTGATCGCATCTTTTTGCGTACTACTCACTTGTGAGTAGTATCACACAACAATGATAATTATAACTTCTGTAGTCTCAAAGTCGACATTTCAGTCGAAAGCGAAGAAAAACAAAGAAATTAGATCCCGAAACGTTCAAGAAAGTTCTTTTTTTACTAGTATACGTGCTAAAAAGGATACCGTGGAATAAAAGTATATGTTTATTCGAGTGGGGGCACAGCGATATTGGGATCTAGTTGATGAATGTGAGCGACAGGAAATTGATTTTTTGTGCAGGGGATGTATGGGATCCATATGATTCTTGTGTGCAATCTTTTCATATGTTGTCAAATGAGGTTCGCAGATGTTTACGTAGTTTGGCGCGGGTTGGATGGAGCGCGCTTGTAAGCAACTCTGAGGTAAGGCTTCTCGTACTTGGTAATGATTCGATGGAGAATTCGTTATCCCGTCCAATTAAAATCAGTCGGCTTCGCTGGTTTGGACACATTGCGCATGCCCAGCCATCGTCTCCCGCACCGCGCCCTATTGGCAGTTGCGGCTCCAGGTTGGAAGAGACCACATGGATGTTAATGGACGACGTGGAAACGAGGCATGAAGAAATGCTATTAGGTAGAATAGGTGTCTTCTGTCCTCTAGGTTGAGGTACAAAAGACTGCAACTGGTTGGTTGGAGTCATTGGAGGATATGGCGACTAACCGACAGCAGTGACGTTCTTGTTGTCATTTCTTATAAAGTCAGAATGCTTGAAAAGCTATGCATGCACACTTAGATTGTGTACTCTGTGTGTTGACCATCGAGATTCACTTTCGTTGCCTCCCTCCAATCAAACCCAATCTCTCCCTACGTTGTGTTTTATCACTTGGCTTGTGTACATTGTGAACTTGGCAGCGATCAGTGCAATTCGCCCCACTGTACGATGCTGGTGATTATCGCACAGGTTAGTTATTAGCTCTTGCACGGGACTGAAGAGATGTGGCTAATGCTGGTCGGTCCACGTCGAAGCAGATCAGTTTGTCTTTCTTTAAGAGATTAGGAAAACAACGAGTGAACAGTAGAGTTATACAAGGGAAGACACTAGTACACGAACTTGGCGATGATCGACTGTTGAATTTGTAACTAACGACGTTTACGAATACGGATAGAAAGTCGTCGAAGTTAAGAAGTGATACGTGGAATGTGAGAGGTTCAATGAAGGTTATCATCGGAACAAACAGGTTCTTGGTGCAGATAACCCGGGACACCGGTTAAGTTTTTATGGTTTTATTTTAAGTCACGTCCCAGTTCAGATTGTGTGCCAAACAAATGCTACAATTATGTTTATAAAAACGGTCTGTGATCTACTCGAGGGCGTGATCCTGCTAGGTTGCCCAGATCAAAGCAGGTGCATTTCGTAGGTAATTCGCAACCGGAGCCGTCGGCTAACCAAGGTCTAGCCTGCAAGGTAATATGGCAGTGTGTGAAACAGTAATCCATTAGGGGCCAGTTTCTAGTTCATCGTATCATACGCCCTTCGGACGGGGTCAAACGTCCAAGGTACCCAATACACCGATGTCCAATCGAGCCGGTGACCACTGCCACAACCAGGAAGGTGTACGTGTGTTTCGTACGTGTCTTCTTGGTCAGTTTGGGAGCTGAAATTTTGACCAACTCCCATAGGTGAACTACGAGCGGTCCATCAACCCGGTTATAGCCACGGATGTCGGCTTTTCGTCCTCTCACTTTGGTGTTACACTACCTCCGCCACGAGAAGGCTATGAATAGGGCTTCCTCAGCCTAGGCCATTTGAGATGCTTGGTCATATGGTGCGGACGGGGTGATTAGCCGCAAGCCTAGACACTCACCATGACCATAACTGAGGTATTTGTAGGTTAAGTACTAACCGATACCGGAATAAACGGGGAAGAAAAACGAAGAATCGTAAAGAGATGTTCGAAAAATTTGAATTGAGACCAGAGGTAGCAGAAAATAATTTAACCTTTTCCCAGTTGTCAGAAAATTGTAAAAGACCAGGTGAGTCGGAGATGGCCTGCCATAGAACCATATCGTTAGCGTATTTGAAGAGAAGTAGGGGCGTTCGCTGGCAAAGCGCTAATATATGCAGAAGATACGTATAAGGAAGGACTTAACCTTGGAGTGAGTCAAGTCAACTAGATTTTATGCATTCTTAGGGTGTATTTTCAGCGATTTTCACGACAACACAGGAAAACAGGTGAAAAAAGCAAGAGGGTAAACAAAAGCGACAGCGCACTGCGAGCAAGAAGACGATAGTGATTGTTTAAAAACGCATAAACTAACTCATGACAAATTCCACCAAACCTGTAATGATTAGTACCCGGTTCACTAGAAACGGGGGAAGGAAATGGAGGATGCTGTTTCTGTATTTGACGGTGCATGCGGAAAGGAGCTTATAATGGGGGCCGGAACGGGGCTTTGAAACCGACTCAAGAAGCTCACTGTGCAAACAGTGATATTCGTTGTCCACGATTCTTCCAGCTAATCTTTCACATGCGCCGATATACTTGCACACAATGAAATCTAGGTGGGCATTTCTGTATATGCCACTACATTTTGAAAGGAGTTTCATTGATTCGAGGATTAGTGTGAAATCCTTTTTCAGATCGGAAAAAATACCGGAGAACAATACAACTAATGGAGGAGAACATGCCACCAAAAATTTTAAAAATTACATTTGAGGTACAACGAGCTTCCTAAGCCTGAAATCATAAAAAGACGGTTTACGAACACTATTGTAAACGATCTCCGCACGGCTCGTCCGGGAGAGATTGTGGGTTAGAACAAAAGCACAGAATTTAACACAGTTGTTCACCAATGATTTTGACTCCTTCGACCTAGCCTGATTCATTAAGTTCTCTTATAGAAATAGCGAACAGTGAATGCGTGTAAGGACAACAGGTGCTGTTAGTAGAAGACCCACAGACGTTAGAACGATAGGACAGACGCATTTAGTCAGAACAGTTGAATTATAGGATTTGTGAATGGTATTAGTTTTTACCGGTCTCCAACAGTCTCGCATGGAGTAGATGTTTAGAGAAATGTTTAAAAATGGTGCTAATATTTCAATAGAATGGACTCCATATATCGAAAAGGAGGGTGAAAGACCATCGGGATGAACACCGGACGTGGGTTTTGTGGTGCACAGAGGATCACAAGCTTATTCTTTCGAAACTGTCTCTACTTGAATGGCATCATCCAGAGCAACTAGCATGGTGCCATCGTTTGATGGGCAGATAGATAATGTGTTAATGCTTCCCAAATCCGGAGTTTGGGCTTTTGTCCCACAAAACAGTTTGATACCTTACCAAATTCGCTTACTACTGTTGCATTGAGGAAGCTGGGTGGCGTACGATACAGGGTAGTGATTGATTTCACTTTGATCAGGCTGGAATTATGCTTGACATCCACTGAGTTTTTAGCGTTGTATGATCGTTCCTTCTGTCCGCTGAATAATTTTCACAGTTAATTTGCTCTTCTGCCATTACAGACAACTACTGTTTCCAAATGATAACATAAGTGTGGAACATGTGGTTGAATGGTTTAGTGAATAAGCTGACCGCATTATGTAAAGAACTACAGGGGAAAACAACACTAATGGAGCGCCTAAAAGAGGGAGAGTCCATTGAGACATGAACACAACTCATGCTGAACGGAATGGCAAGTTATCGATCGTCCAATCAAGTGATACAGCTGTTCACTGCAGACGTTGACCAATACCCTACCGGGTCATTATGTCCGTGAGCCAACTTGACCTAGTTTTAGGCCTTCGGTAATCGATTGATGTATTGTCACGATCAAGTCGGTAATCCGTTTCCGACCAGCACGCTGTCTTGTGTGTTCTGATTTCTGTTATTTCGGTTAGGGGCCCCTAAGAATACGGTGCATTAGCGTCACGATTGGAATTAGGTATTAACAGTTTCCTTTTGTAATTGCACCTGTAGGTATAGAATGACGGAACTGCATCCCCAGAACTGTGGGAATACAACGTTTCTAAACTAGCGGGGGTGGCGAATGCGGACACGGCTGTGTACAATTCATTGTGCAAAGCAATTGAAACTTCAGTGCAGTATAAGGGACTTCGTTAAATGCATCAGTGACTCTAGTACCAATGACATCTCTAACTATGACTGCATTTTTCCATATTCTTTATAGATCTCAGAAGAATAAAGTCGTTCTCAAGGAGACCAGCCTCTGGAAGCTTCCGTATGGTTGAGATGGGTGTATCGAGTTGTGGCTGGTAACCCCTACCTTGCACCTCGCGAAATGCTCCCATACAACTAAGTGCCTCAAATAGCCTCAGCTGAGGTAGCCCTAATCTCTNCTGCCTTCTCGTTGAGGAATTGTTTTCCAACCAAAGTGAGACGACGACATTCGGGGCTATAACCGGTTTGGTGAAAAACTGTCAGTCCCCTTAGGGGAGTTGGCCAAAATGCCTGATATCGAACCAACCAGGATGAGGCGTACGAATGACACACCTTTCCGGTTGTGGCAATGCTCACCGGCTTCATTTGACATTGAGGTCTATTGGGTTTCTTGGACTGTTGACCCCATCCAATGGGTTCATGATCCGATGAACTGGAAACCGATCCCCAATGGATTGCAGTTTCATACGCCACTCTGCTGCCTTGCGGGCCACGCTTATGCTAACCAAAGGCTCCGATTATGGATTCTTCAATAAATTTCGACTGCCTTGGCCTTGACAACCTGGCAGTGTTCAGGTCACATGCAAGTCGTGTATCGGCTCTTCTTTTTATAAAGATAACTGTACCATGATTAGTTTGGCACACAGTTCGGTCTCAGACGTGTGTGAAATATAATACATGATGATATAATCAAGGACACCATGAAAAATCACGGTATCAGTATAACCGGTGGTAGATGTTACAAGTGGTCATAAACATGGGGATTGAATTATTTGATACAAAAACCATTTTTAGTCTAAAGAAAAAATATTTATCTTGACTATAAGCAAACCAAAGTAGAAATTTGATGTCTTACATTACATGACCTCTAAACATGCAGTGTGTCCTAATCAGTGAAGCCTACTAATTCGAATTTGATGTGATAGCTGACGCGTACCCAAATACAATGCCTCATCTCTAGTTTACTAACAACGTCACACTATCCCTTTCACGTTATAGAAATTCAGTATCAAAAACATTCAGGTGATGGGTGTCTTCTACTGGCAGACTGTGTTGATCGTGTAACAAGTACGCACGCACCACGGTGTAGCTTCCGGATAACCAACCAATAAACGGATTTACCGAACAATCTTGTGGTCTCAGTTGGCACCAACCGGATTGGCTGAATGCAAAAAGGCAGACAAATGAACCATATCGTTGCCGATTGGACCTTGAAGAATCGACCAATGACTGTTTGATTCCTATGATACTTATTTGCATGATTTTGCGAATAGAATTAACTGTATTCACAGCTCGTCCCGGTTCTACCTGACTTTGCGCTATTCAGTGGGTTTTCAGTCCGAGTCTGAGTTCGCGCTTTTCGATTCCGATCCCTGTTCCCAATATTATACAGACCCAATGTCTCGCAAAGTAGGATTGACTGAACTGTGACACATTATGCGCGACTATTCAACTTCAATGAAACGTCACTTCACCAAAGGTGTTTTAGTCCTGCGTATGCTGCTGGAAGTGCGTGCTGTTATTTCCGTTGCACTTTTACCGTCTTTGGTCTCATAACTCCCCAATTAGAAAGTGCAATCCTTCGTAATTAGTTGTTGATCATGGGTCATCTGAGCCGAGGTAGACGATATCCAGTCTTTCACTATAACTTTACAATTGGAAGTTGCAAAACACATACCGAATGGCGCAACAGAACTTGGCATTCTGTCAGGTGCGCTTTTCATATCCCCCATACATTTGAATAAATAAAACGCTTTATCAGCGTACTCTACATCACACAGTCTTTTCCCAGTAGTCCATTCAATACCCAAATTTTGCAGACCATTAAGTGCTTCTCCAGTATTTCGTCTACGGCAAAATTGAACAGGAATGGCGAAATAGGGCGACCTCAACGAACATTGCTAATTATTTTGAACGGTTTGCTTTGCTCACCGTAGAACGTTACGCTACGAGATGTATGCGAGTTCAGTGACCTCAGTAGTTTCATATACGTCAGCGGTATCTCTTCTAGAAGAGGCGAACCCTAAAAAGCTTCAAATTCAATATAGTCAAAGAGCCCGTTTAGATCGGAGAACACTGCGATGGTTGATCGAAGATGCGTGTGACCTAGCCCGAAGACATGACGCAATGTGGATAGTTGATCTATACAATTGCTACGTAGTCGAAATACTGCTTGCTGTTCTCCCATATTCGCCTCTCCAGGGTGATGGGTCCGGAGTTCAAACCCCGAACGGGACGGTGAATATGCACTACTGACGAGCTCTAATAAGAACAAAGCTCGAGTCTAGTGCTTTCGAATGTATGGTTGAATCGATGAACTGAGGATTGCGCGTGAAAGTGAAGTCCGAAGGATAATCAGTAAATCCAAAAATTTACACTGAAACAAACAAAATCTGCTCTTGTTGTTCTCTGCAAGTTTCTTCACACCACTCCCTTTTGTCCCCTTTTATATTATCGTTGGTATACATATATTACAATAAGCAGTTTATGAATGACTCGACATAATTCCTCTGGAAACAAACGACCGATTTCGAGGTTCTGGCTGCTTGTCAGACATGCGTGCCCGGCAATATGGTGTCATTCCATTCTAATGTGTGTACCCAGGAAGTGTATATATATAGCAGTGCTTGAGTATCAAAATCCCTCAAGAATTCTCCGCTCGTAATCCTGCGATCATGGTCCAAAATGCCTAATCCTACTTTAGGTAACAGAACACTCTATCGGGGACTGTTCTCTCATTCTTCCTTTTACAATTATTAGGCATCCTTCAAGCCTGATCGTTTCAAATACCCACTAATGAAATATGCCCACGATGTTAGTTTTAGTATTCGTCCACTATCGACTCCGTTTTCCGAAGGGTCCTCTGGAATTTACAATTGACTCTCTCTCCCTGTTCGTAACTTCAGCATGTGAACACACTTTCTATTGTCCACATTTTTCTACCGAGTTGATTGCATGTATACTTGAGAACAAACAAACGAGATGGTCATAACCGTCTATCTATCATATGTAGTCCCCTTAGAGAAGTCTGTCTGGTCGTTCTACCTACATTAATGAGATTGTCCATAACACATTGATCAAACTACGCATGCGGTGATTCTCTCTTCCAGCTGCCATTAAGTAGGGAGCCTAAGAAACAATTCAGTGCGTCAAACAATATCGGTAATGTTCGGTCTCTGAGAGATACAAGGAGATTATTTGTTCCAAGGCTTTGAAATGAACTAATATATACTTTTCCGGTACGGACTGAATACTATCACATTCCTTCGGGTCTCCTTGAAATAAGACGCTTGTACTTCCGTATGCGTAAGCTCCAAAAATTTCTCACGAAACAATCTGCAATTTGTTCCCTATGTATTAGCGTTTTTCCAAGCGATCTCTGCCGGTTTCGCCGTACTCTATCGCGGTTTGGCCATCAACAACTGCGTTTCGCTCCTTCCAACAGACTCTCGTCAGTAAATCGCGCGATCCGCCCTTTGCTTCGCTCATGAGTTGTGCTCTCAAGATCCACGAACCTGATTCACATTCTGTTCATTTCTGCCATCTGTATGCTTAAACAGGCCCAGTACAGGGATCACATTCCCCGTTATGTATCATCTCTAACAAAAAGCTAATTTGCTACTAAGCGGAGGTTGAGGCCTTTCGGATAAATAATATTTACTAGCTTCTCGTGGATTTTTCGTTTGAAACGGCTTCCCGTTTGTTTTACTGAATTCCACGCATACCTGTCAACGTGAGACAAGGTTTTACAGCGAATAAGTATCAAAGAATTGCTTGTTTGACCAATATTGACAACAAATTTTGTAGAAGCGGTTGAATGAATTATTTTCACATACTTTGCAAATATTTTTTATAACACACTTTGTTTGATGAACAGTAGAGGGGGCGAACCCCATAGTCACGAGGACCCGCTGTTCAGCGATGGAAAATGGTAACCTAAGCCCCGGGAATTGGAGTGACGAACCACATAAGGTCCCACTGGGTTGGGCGGTATTGAACCATCACTATTAGGGGATCGCTTTTGGTCCATGAGTCTGGGACAACATATATCTATTGACAAGTGTTCTTCACTTATCAAGTCTGTTTGTGCCGGAGAGGATGCAATTTCTGTGAAAACCAGAAGATGCAATCCGGTCAACGGGGTGTGGAAGTCACTTCAGAGTTTATTTGTTTGCGGAGACGCTTTTACCCCTCGAGGTTAGCTGCATACTCGGTCGAGTCAGTATTCTGTCTCTTGAACCGGTTAACAGTAAATTCGTATACCCACTGGTTCAACTCATATCTTATCAATTCTACTGAGGTGTTCAATGAAAAGCAAATGGTGTGCTGATATGCAAGCTCACCCACTGTCCGAGAAGATCAAGTAACCTGATTGTTCGGTGGATCGGGGAACTTCCTTTAGAGAATCACCACTTCTGTTCTACCTCCCTTTGAACGCTGTCTTCGGTAAGTTTTGACCTTATCACCATGTGGTACAACATCAGTGAATACGACATGGGTATCTGTCCAGTACGTTTATCCTGGACAAAGGCGAGTTGCCATGCATCTTGACTTGACGTGTGTCCATTGTCGAGGGTGGTGAGGTGCCAATACCCGACCGTATGCCCAACTGCTTTTAGGCGATAAGACTTGGAACCGACCACGCCTCCGTGTACCCGAACTTTCTTCAAATCGTTATTTGAATTATCCAAAGACCAAAAGTTTCGGTGGGACTAGAACCGACACAGCTGCACATCACTCTACTTTCTGGGCTACGAGACCGCAGCAGCAAAACCTCGAGGCCTTTCGCGTCTGATCACCCACCCAGCTTCGAGGTATGTGGAATTAAGCAATTAGCGTAGGGGCTAGCTGCTGTGACAGGTTTTTCCTAAAATCAACCGGATGATATCTACGATCAAGATGAGAAGTTGAAATTGCCGTGCAGGCAGATGATTGAGTGACATTTACACAATGCACTGGTACATTACACGTCTTACGAAAGTGTAGGCGTGTTGAGTCGAATCCCAACGGTGTGTACGCCATTGGGGGCACGAGTGGTAAAGAGACAATTCCGTTTATTAGCAAGAACAATCTGTATACGAGTTCATCTTTGGACGCGTACGTGAGCAAGCACAAGCAATACATGCAACCGGGTTGTAAACAAGTCGGCCGATTAGAGAAGCATGAAATCAATCAGTGGGTAGTTGAATACTGAAATCTTATTCGTCGAGGCGGATCGGTCTTACGATGGAGTAATTCTGCCTGAAAAGCTTGCCTGTGTGTGATGGCAAGCTGCATTGGGCAATCGTAACAACGGGATGTGTGGGTGGCGGTTCAGTCGATTGTACACCACAACAACATCAACTCCTCTAGCATAAGCAAATAGGATTCGATCTTTCACGGGAAGAACAACGAGATTGTGAATACTAGTATAGTCACGACAATGTCTTTCAGGTCTAAACAGAAGATTGGTGAATGGTTTGTTTTAGGGGGGCGGGGGGATCTGTTCTTCGTCAGCGCACCCCATTTTATACTGAGACGGGGAAAGGTCTGGGCGGTCGATATGCGGATAGCCATGTACGAGACCATGTTGTACTCACTCGTGGACGACTTGCCAATGTGTGAGTTCCCGGTATCCACGCGTTCTCGATTTTCTTGGGCACCGCAATCACCCCCTCCCCTATTGCAGTTGATAAACCCCATCATGCCGACCGAATGGTTTTGCGTCATGATTATTTGATGACGGATACTTGCGACTCCACTGGCTGCGAGTCTCAATTGGCGGATCCGCCGCATTTACCGTTATCTGGGCTAGTCTCAGAACGAAAATTCGTGCAGTGGATGCTTTCGTGCGCAACAAAATGCACAATACATGTATCGTCAGAAGGCAGCATGGGTTCATATGTATAAATCATTTCGATACAGTTAGAATCAATAATGCAGAAAAAATCTGAAGTTTCGGCACAGGGCCTGGAGCACAGTCTATCTCGGTAACGATTTGGGCTACGTGTGTATTTTCATACTTGCCCCAATACCCGTCCAGTGAATAACTGCCCAATTTTGAGAATCTATCCTGTCGAGTAAGTACGTCTAAGAAGCGCGCACCTTCAGCACCGGGGTACGAATGTTGTAGTTGAACACTGGTCATAACATTCAGCAACGCTCATGATCTTGTCACAGGGCGGTGTTGGCTTAGTGGCTAGGTCATCAAATTGTGACCCGGGTTCAAACCGCTCCACCACCACCCGTCTTCTCCACTTCTGTATTTTCCCAAACAGCCTGTGTATGGCTGTGACCCTCTTCCTGAAAGTTGACTGTACAGTCAATAAACAAAGACTTCTTAGTTCAAACAAATCCGAATCGACGGATCTTCTCAGACCAAAACACGCACACTTTTCCTCCAATTCACGAGGGACTAACACACACATCAGAACCTTAGCGTAAAAAAGGAAACCTGGATTCGCTTACAAAGCATGAGTTTCTTGCTACGCTTTGGAAGTGATCAACTCGTCCATTTGTGGGATTCACGAATTCCTTTCTTATTTCATCCGTTAAATCTCAATCCGAACGAATATGGGGTAAAACAAAAGGAAGTAAATGAAGTAAGCGAGTTATAGTTGTTGTGTACAAACGGCTGCACAGTTGGTGAGAGTATAGGTACAACAGTAATCAGTACTTTGGTTTTTTGAGTAAACCCGGTCTCCAGTACAGTGGATGCGTCTCTTCCGTCTGGAAAAAGAGGGGACAAAGGATGAACGAGTTAGACACATACAAAACAGAAAAACGTACCGCATTCTCATCTTCTTTGAATATCTTGATTGTTTTGTCTGCCTCGCATGAAACCAAGCGAGATCCACTACGATCGAACGCGAGCGCGAAGATACCTGCTTCGGAGTCGATACTGCCAGGTTGAACTTGGGCTTGTAAACGTTGGAAGTTATATCCAGACTTCCAATCCCAGAAGTACATACTTCCGTTATCACCTTGAGAGGGAGAAAACAATTCGAAATCCGTTGGTAAATCATATTTTAATAAACAGGACACACCAATGAGCAATATGGAAATTAACATTGATTCCAATACGATTATGACGGCTACATTCAGCGGTTCGACACTTGTCTGGATTCCAATTGTGCGGCAAACAGACCACGATACAACCATCTTTATTGCAATATTGCTAGGTGATCATTTTCGGGAATCACATCCGGAGACCTTCGACAGGCAGGAGCCGGACAGCAATGAAAATACCACAGTTCATCAGGGTTGATGTCTAATCAGGTGGAAGTGGTTCACATGTCCGAACCCCGCCCATCCCAAACAAATACATTATTGTTGAGTCTAACTGGTGGCTGTAACCTACAGTTAGTGCGTACACCTCTTGCGTGAAACTACGGTTTTCTAGCTAATAAAGGACAAAAATGATTTTGCTCAACGATAATTCTTTGAGCACGATTCACGTCCAACTCCGTGATCAGTGTCTCTGTTACGTTTCGGTTTCATTCAGGCACACCAGTGTTTCACACAGGCGTAGTTTGAAAAGAGGGATTTTCCCCCAGTCCCTCCCTATATGGGCTGGCCAGCTGTGGCTTATCCACGCAGATATTAGCTTTTCATCCTTTTTCTTTTGATAAATAATCTCTCTCGGCTGAAAGGTAGTCAGTGTGGTGTTCAATTACCGTGGATAATGAAACACACTCCAGAAGGGAACATATTCTATATAAATGGATTGTAGACCTAAAGTATGCGGACAATAGTGTTGTTCCCAGGGAGAATCATCTTGTGTTCTACCCTTAACCGCAGCACCTTTCTCGTCAGCCCAATTGGGACAGAAACTGATACCATTAAATCAAAGATATCTTCAATGGAACGAGAACCCCTCTCACCCACAAACGACTCAGTATGTGTAGTTGTTGATGGATGATTTTGTAAACGGATTTAACTCGAACTAATCCCTATTGGCTCTGTTGAAGAAGTGTGACCAGCTACCCTACTCGAGGAGGAGGAAATTTTTTACTTAGGTGAGAACACGGGAAGTAAACATCCCTGGCCAATACCCGATTAGATGCGTCACTGCGGTGCAGATGAACTGACCGCGCGATTCTTTTAAAGGGGCGCGCAAGTTGATTTCAGTACACCCGAGTTGTAGTTAACAGGTCGCTCGTTCGATAAATAAAATGTGTTGGATCGCTCTGGACATAGAGGGCTTAAGACCTGTCGTCTGTTTAGATACTTCCTGGAGTAAACTGCAAATGTTCACACAGCTGCCTTGTGAACCCGGTTGAGGAAATACACTTATGATAACCAAGTAACTGGACCGAAACAAAATGAGCGATTCCGCAATGAAACACATGATTGGAACCCGATACGTTGGTTGCATGACAAGAGAAAAGAAGACAGTAATCAACGAGGTCGATGACAACTTACCACCACTGACAACCACGCTATCCTGATTCATAGCCAAAGCGTTGACAATTGCATTGTGACCGGACATATTCTGCAGGAATACGCCCTCTGGGAGCTTCCATTGCTTGATATTGTCCGGGGAACCAGAGACGAATGCGTTTCTGAAGGAGAAAAATACGGGACACAATATACGGTAAATCAAGAGGAATACATGAGGAAGCTTGTAGTACATATCCGGGGTATACTTGAGATAATCAGTAAGAGAGCGTAAGGTTGACTACACGACCTCTTGAATCTGTTAATTTCCTTTCTTTGTGTGATTGATACTAAAACCCCACAGTCACGAAGACCGGTTGTTAACTTGTGGAAGCCGGCAATCTAAGCCCCGGGACTTCGAGTGGCGAACCGCATAAGGCCCCACAAAGTTAGACATGGTATTGAGCCGGATAACAATGAAGCTACCTACCATCAAAGTCGGATGGCGATGGATGGGTTCGAACCTCGGACCTCGTGGCCCGAATCACACCAATGACAGTGAATTGGACCAATGATCACCATATGCTTGGTATTGGGCCCTTCACAAGCAACAGACTGCAGGGGGAAACAGCTTATAACGGGAGCCGACAATCCCATAGTACCCTCAGCAGGAAGAGTATGGTACTATGTTAGATGTTATTAGATCTGCTCCCAAATCACATAGATTGACGGTAGCGCAGTTCTAACATGCGCACCGGGGAGAAAACCAAGGGGCGTAAGAGGCAACGATACAAACCAGTTAGTCATAATGTTCTTGAAAATTTTCGGAGATGAAACTCTAGTTGGTACCATAGAAAAACAGCAACAATATTATCAATGATCTATGGCGATTGATCAGACAGAAATACAGACGCACAGGCGAAAAGCACGTACTGAGTGGGATGAATCGCCAAGGCGCGGACACTCTTCTTGTGATTCGTCAAACACGTGATTGTACGACCAGCAGCGAGATCCCAAAGGCGAACGGTGGCATCGTGTGAACCGGTAATCACTTGCGGATCAGATTCTTGACACCGAACTGTGGCCACAGTGTTCGAGTGCCCACTCAAAGTGTGTACATTAACCTTTGGGGAGGTGCGGAGTAGAGGCGACGGGTAAAAAATAGTTAGCTCAGGTAGAACGAATACACAGAATTCTAGTAAAAAAATGAACATGGTTTACTCAAAAGATAAATAAACCTACTCACTAACTTTCAATGAGTACTGTGACTCCTCAGGAGAATCTGGGTAATTGTGGTTAAAGTTGTGCTAGTTACTATGCATGATTAATTCGAAAAGTAAGCCACTTTAGAGTTCAGCTTGGCTGGGGGGACAGGACACTTGTTGAGGGTTTCCACAGCAAGGACGAAACACAGTATGCGGGCTCCTGTTTGATAAAGAAAAATTTTCGAACTCGGCTCAAGTGAGCATGCATACCTTCACACCACGGAAGACGGTTTAGTGTAATCAATGAATAAACTATGCACAAAAAGTGATAAATTGAGGCACTTTGTTAGCAAACTGAACATTACTTAGCGTTTCGGGATCCCAGCAGGTGTGATTGAGTATATTCTAACCAGCACTGGTGGAATACTGTTGTATATGAACAGCAGGTAGTGTAATACTTATCCAGCCCGGTGCTATGGAGACACGCAAGAATCACACCCATATTCAAATCTGTTGAAAACACGCAAGAACCGCTACACAGTAAGCGTGTGTTAAATACATCTGTACGTAAGAAGCAAATGAAACTTGTTTCAGTTACACTTGAATGAAATATCTCACGCTTTGCAAACTGATCTGTGGCATCACTTGAAGAAACATAACCCGCAAAGCGGGATTTCTATGACTGTGGAACCTCATGAATTTTTTTCGCTTATTTTTCGTTGTACTACACAGGATTGTGTATCAGCGTAAGTTTTGTTCCGATGGATACACAGAGTCAAACTTTTAGTTCAAAACCCGGAGCATATTATGTGCATTTTTACCGGTTAACACGGATCCTTTACTGATAGGAGAAGTTGATTTATCCGACTGACCGCTGATGAGACCCAACCAGGTCGAAACATCTGTCCAATGCTTCGTAGCATTTCAGTTCAAGCTTCGTTTGTTTATATACACGATGAATTCCTATTTGAAATCTAGTCAAATCCTCCATTACTCACTTGAAATAAAAAAAATAACTTTAAATTTTTAAGTAACGACGAGTCCTATCTCTATCGTTGTTGACATAGGCGCGGGCTATTTAAAACCCAAGACCTAAAGTAGAGGATTACGTACGGGCCCACAGGGATAGCCTTAGCAATGAGTGATGTGACAGTAAAGCTTGGTGGTGGTGGTGGAGGGGTCAAAACCTCCGACAGTGGGGTCTGGAGTACACTATTGACAACCACCAATAAGCCGCTTCCGAAAATGTGCATTTAAACTGTGAGGTTGAAGAGAACTTACTTTTGTTCTCATATCCCATACACGTGCTGTTGCATCTCGGCCGCATGTAACAAGGACATCGATCGTCGGATGCAGATCAATATCGTACACGGCTGACATATGACCATGATAATGTCGGATAACCTGACCAATCAAATCGAATAAAAATCGATTCTACCTTGTTTTGTTCCAAATCCCAACAACGAACGGTTTTGTCTTCGCCACAAGAAAATAGATAAGGATGACGAGAGCTGATCACCACTCCCCGGACAACACTAATATGACCAGTCAGTGTTAATTTCAACGTTCCACTTGCGAAATCCCACACCTAAAAATGAGTCACTTTGAATAAAACCAATCACCTTTATCATGCGGTCTCCAGCGCCGGTGACGAAGAACTCGTTTGTAGGATCAAACGCCACACAACGCACCCATCCCGTATGTCCGCTGACAACCTATAAATGGTATGAGACAAAAAACAGATCAAAACTTACCCGACAAAGTTTCCAAGGTGGATGCCATGTCGGTTTGGGCATAGTCGGGGCTTTCTTTGGCAGAATCAACTTCTCATTACCAACTTGAACAACTGAGGTATTCTGTTCTGATACCGTTCTGTGAAAATCAAACAATTATGATTGACAAATAAACAAACTTTGGCTTGGTTTTGTCCACGGGGACGATGGAACCAGCATTTGGCGCGCTCGGAAGAGCTGTTGAATCTCAGTTACCAAATAAAAACGAGTTTTACCTAATTTTGGATTTTTCAGAGGATTTTCTGAGGGTTGTTGCAAAACGGGACCATACTGATCTTTAGCTTTGACGGCAGTCAACAAAGATTCACTATATTCACTGTACTAAGAGAGAGAACTACAAAAATCACTTACCTCGCCTTGTCCACCTCAGGAAGGCGTGCCTGATCTGATTCGAACATATCATGAGTACGTTTCAGCGAACGAAACACTAACGTGTGCACGGAATGCCGTTGGACTAGCTGAGTGAGGCATAAACCAGAGGCAAAAGCTAGTAACTTACATCCATTTATCTTAGAGGAATGATCACAAAAATGTGTACCCACTAAGAAAGATAGGTTTGGGCACTGAAATAAAATGTATGATTAGACAGATGTTTTTAATATTTAGAAAAAAACGAAATGAAATAAATGAAATGTAAACCCACTACATGACAAAAGATAACATTCAGTACAACAATTTACCTCCGCAGTTGGATTAATTGTATTACATGAAAGGTGCGATGTGTGGCAAAAGGGGTAAACTCCATAAGAAGTACTGCACTGGGGGTGAAAACATCCATCCGAAAGGCAAACTTTTAATTCTGCATTCGCAGATAAAGAGATTTTAGGAGGGACAAAAAGCAGCAGGAAGGATACCCCCACAATGCCGCAGTTCTTGAAAACGAAGGATTTGTGCGCTCCGAGTGGTGTTGCTACAGTGGTGACATACTGAGAGTCGCCGCGATTCCTCATAATGGGTGACTTCAATCTTCCAGAAATCGACTGGAACAACGAAATCGCCCCGAGGGGTACTGCTGGTGAAGAACTCTTGACCTGGGCTGGCACGGCACGTCAAACAACCTACACGACTCAGAGGTGGCTATCGTCCTTCAACGTTAGACTTAGTTATAACTAGGTAGCGAGCAGACCTCACTTCTCTGGTGACGGTGGAACCGTTACAAAAGGTCAATTCAGTTCCCACAACAAGTAACCATACACTTTCGTGCGCCGGTTTTGGTTGCCCATTTTGATAAAACAGCAGAATGATGATTAGAATGTTGAGAGCAGATTCAAGCGGAAGATAGTGCATTTAAATAGACTGAATTTATGAGAGTAATGAGTAGATGCATGAGTGCCACTGTTTGCGACACCCAGTCATATTGCTCAGTGTCTCTAACCACCAGTGACCATGATCTCGGAGTCCCCAACCAGAAAACCTAACGGGACCTATATGAGCCAGGCTCCTGGTCAGGGTTTTCATGTCCTCATGCCAGGCCTTAGTTTGATCGCCCTTGATCTTTTTCCAACCGCTACCTGCCTCGGCAAACCGTTAGGAAAGAGTGATCATGGGCACCAAGACAAATGTTTGTTGCAAAACACGATAGGCAGAAGGTTAGGCTAGAGAGAAACTACGCCAGGATCAAAGAGGATCAACTAAGGACAGCTGCTGAGAGCATGTCGGTTTCCTGAGACACCTGAGCCATCAGTCGAAGAGCGATGGGTGGCGATATGAGACGGGCTACTAGGGTTAATTCAGGGGTTCGCTCCTTTGGTTCCTCATAGGTCTAGGAGCAGACCTCCTTGGTGGTTACCTAGAATAGAAAGAGTGCTCACGTCTCGTGGAGGGTGCTGGATCTTTTGCAAGCGTCACAGGATGCATAGTGCCTGGGTAAACTACAAGTTGGCTAGAAATAAGACAGTCGATGCAGCGGGAAGCTAAGTTCGAGTATGACAAGAAACTAGCCAGTAATATCAAAACAAATCCGAGGAGGGCTTTTGCGTATACGTAATCTAAGAGAACCACACGTGAAAGTGCTGGAACCTTGGAGATAGCGAAGGGTAACACAGCCAGCACACATAGGGACAGGGCTGGGACACTGCTGAATTATTTAAAAAGTGTCTGTCGCCCACCTCCTGGTGATTGTGTCCGGAACCCTTTGAAGGATACCAATGAAAACAAGCTTCAGATGCTAACCGTGAGGGAGGACGAGGTACAGACTGAGCTTAGAAGCCCGTGTAAGCATAAGGTGGAGGGTCCGGATGAGATCCATCCAGCCACTAGCTGAGGACATACTAGAACCTGTCACTGAATTGTTTAAGGCATCACTAAACTTGGGGGTAGTGTCAGAAGACTGACGGAAGGCAACCGCTGGAACAAATCGGGGTCCAGACAAAAGGCGGAGAAGTACAGGCCGGTCCTAGATGTGAACTGGAACCGTCGACAGACAGTTCAGTTGTTTTTCAGGACGAAATATGGCTCTCGCCAATCGCGCTTCTAGTTCGTTGTGTTTTGGGCGAATGTTCTGTGCCTTCAACACTGCGTATTCGATAGTTCAGCGGGTTCCTTCTTGACCAAAATAGTTTCCAATTGTAGAGGTTTTCACAACCCGTGCTATACAAGAAGAAGGAAAAGTTGTCTTTTCGCCTGTTCGGTGAGAGACTTTCATTAAAAGCGTTCCATTGGTGCGTATGCATCGTACACGTTATTACGTAGGGTAACCCCTTACGTTGTAGGTCCCTTGGCTAGCATCTACTTGTGCCCGTTGATGCCAGAGGAATCCCTGTTTGGATACTGACCTCTGGGAACGTCTCAGTCCAACAGAAATATAGTGCCGCCTTCAGCGCTTTGACGCTTATGCAGTTGACTACTTCTTCAAGTAACTTGTTCCACATAGGTATGACCCTGTGTGAAAAAGAAGTTAGCCCGAATCTCCAGTAGAGTGTTTCCTTTGCAGCTTGAGGCTGTGACTTCTCGTGCAGTGGATAGGGTAAACACATTACCTAGGTTGAGCCCTGACAGACCTTTAACTACTTTGAAAGTTTCTATCAGGTCACCCCGCACTCTTCTGCGTTCAAGTGAGAAGAGACAGAGATAACTTAGTCCCTATTCGCAGCTTTTACCCCTCTGTTCAGCTACCATTCGGGTGGCCTGATGCTGCACCTTCGCTAAACATATTGTCGTTCTTCTATCAAGGTGCACATAATATTCTAAATGACGGTGAACAATGGTATTACATAAAGGTACGAAAACCTCCGGTTGACTGCTAGTGACTGTTTCACATAGGGGAAATAATTCTCCCTTAGCCTTGTTCGTTGCTTTGAGGATCTGAGCTGAGGTCTTGAAGTTGTGGTTCATATTAACTCCGATTTCTCTCATTTGTGAGGCTCGTTGTAGCAATAGACCGTTTACCAAGTACGTGTTGGGTCTGGCGGCCAACAGCCCACACTTGGTAAGATTCAGAGGCAGACTCCACTGAACAGTCCACCAGTGAACTATCTTTTAATACCTTTGCAAGTCTGTGCCCACCATTTTGACGTCATTACCAAAAATGAAGCAAGGATTTTGGAGATCCTGTGCCAGATCCTTTATGAACATTGGGAACATTAGAGGTCCTAACACAGAGCCTTGTGGGACTCCGCTCGGGACCAATTCAGTTTCCGACTCATAGTCTCTCACCCTTACACTAAAGGTGCGGTTCCTCAAAAACGACGGGCCAATTTCTTGTGTTGCCTACTATACCGAGGCCTCGTATTTTGACATCCAATAGCCGATGGTTGCAGGAGTCGACGACCTTCGAGAAGTCTAAATAGCATACTTCTACGTTCCTGCCCTCGTCCAACCGCCGCGTAACCTCGTCCAGAAATACCAGCAGATTGGTGAGATCTACGCTCAACGAAACCATGCTGTGTCGGTGTCAGAAGTCGATTGTGCACTAGGTGCAGGCATATCTGCTTCCTAACCAATCGTTCTAGGCACTTGCACAGCACCAACGTTAGGCTGACGGATCTGCAGTGTTCGGCCTTCTACCTGGACCCAGATTTGTGCAGAGCCAATACTATCGCCGTGCGCCAATCATCTGGTAACATAGCGTTTTGGAGCGATTCCCTAAAGAGCTTAGTGACTGACCCTGTTGGAATTTCGGTTAGTGGCTGAACTATGGCTGGATGGATTCCATCCGGACTTGTCGACTTGTATGTATTCAGTGCTTTGAGTTCTCGAGTTACGTCAGATTTAGTTATATGGATTTTAGCTATAATCGGTCTGTCTCCTATCAGTTGCGGCGTTGGAGTCGCCGTACTATAGACACTTTTAAACCCCGGCAGCGTTTTCGCTTTATCTTCATTGCTCGTAGCTTCAACTTCGCCGAGTGCGTCCAACGCGCCTATACTTTCTCGTGTATGAGCATTAGCCTGCACATACGTGTAAACCTCGGGTTCGTTCTCGCTGCCTGTGCCAGTCTAAGCTGGAAGTTATATTTGCGTGTTCTTTGGATCCTCTGTGTCTTGTTTCGTTCCCGTTTGTATTCGCACCAAGTGTGCTGCGTTCCGTACAGCTTAAAGCGGGCCTAGCATCTGCAGCTTACTAGCACCCTGTCTATGTGCGGACCTCACCAAAGCGGCCCGTTGTTACTCCGTTTTGAATTCATTGAGGAGAACCTGTCCGTCAGCCTTATTAGTCCCACTTTTATCAGATGCCATCTATCTTGTACAATGGCCTCCGAAGACTTCGGGTACCAGGCAATGATGGTTGCCTCCCTTGCCATTTCCGACCCCCTTACACGTCCGTAGTATCTCGCTGAAGTGCACTCGTTCTTAGTGCATTTTACCATTAACTTAAGACAAAGTACTTCGTGATCGGTCTTACCTACTGGTTCCTCTGTATTTGTACGACAGATGTCTGTTGCATACCTTGTGAGTACTAGATCTGAAATCGAGGGTCTTTGTTGTCCTCTATACCTTGTGGCTCTTGCTTCGTGAGAGCTCTTTCCTGTAGCCACCTTAGAAACCCTTCACCTTGAGGACCTGTAGTCGCGCACTCATGTGCCCACATTATTATACTATATTTAATATAGTCTGATGCCAGACTGTGTGCTAAGTGTGTCTGGCACGTGCAATGCACTCTTTTGGGGATCGATGTCTGCTGCGTATCGGACACACGAATCCAGGATACTAGTACTATAAGCCACTTAAGTGCACCGGGGTTGTCTTCGAGGTTCTTCCTCTGCACGTCAGGTGATGACGAAGCCCGTTCAGCCAACCAGCTTGATCTGGGCATTACACTCAACAATACAGCCGAAGATGCATTACTCGATTGGATCCCCGTCAACAGTCGCTTATGTGTGATGCGGCTCCAAGGGTCTATCAGCATTCGGAAAGCAAGCAACACCAATGGGTGTCTGTCCATCATTTCAGCGCATGTACCCACCAGCTGCAGTTCTGACGCACAAAAGGACGAGTTTTATGATAAAGTCACTGAACTCATTCGGTTCAGCCTAAGCTCCGATATAGTTGTTCTCGCAGGCGATTTTAACGCTTAAGTTTGAAAACTGAGCGCATCAGAAACTGGCCTAGGCTGTCATTGTGCTCTGCCCTGCCAGCGAACAGATAATGGCGATCTACTTTTTCAGTTCTGCGCAGCCCATCTGTTCCTATCCAGCACCAACTTCCGACACAGATATCAACGGACAGCAATGTGGCGCTCAAATTCAACTGGCACGCTAACTCAGATCGACCACATAGCAGCAAGCTACCGTTGGCGTGGCTCAGTTCAAAACTGCAGGTCTTATTGGACCTGCGTTAAATCCGATCACGCGTTATTTTTGATTCAGCTCACTCTCCGACTCAGTGATCGCAGAAAACCTCAATAAACACGATTGGCAGAGTATCGCTTATCTGACTCAGCCGTTCGTGCCCATTTTGAATCAGAACTAGGGCAAGAGCTAAATGTAGTGTAGATAAACAGTGGGGTCATATTAGCCGAGCAATGCACTTCGCAGCGGAGGTTGCTTGTGGATCTGAAGCGGTAGCCCGACCGGGGCATTGGATATCTGATGAGTCAGTAGCACCGATGGAGAAAAAGCGGCAAATCCCGACAGACCGGGATCAAGGAAGGGTTAGGTGGAGTCTGCAACGTCAACTCAGGAAGAAGAAAGAAAGACCGTGAGAACTAGTGGGCAACGATAGCTAGGGAAATGGAAGTAGCAGCTGAATCAGGGAATAGTCAAAGACTGTTCCGACTAATATGCAATACGAGAGATCGGCGAACCACAATTAGTGAAACAATTTGCGACAAAAGTGGGCAAGCTATTCACTATAGGGAACAACGGCTTGACCGGTGGACGGAGTACTTCAAAGAACAGTTCAACTGGCCAGGTGCCAACCAGACTATCTCGTCTGGTGTAGCTGAGGCTCCGTAGGCAGCTTCATCTGAAACTTCCACTGTAGCAGAAGTTCGTTCTTGCATCCATCCCTGAAATAAGTAAAAGCAGCAGGACCGGACTGGTTTTCTCCCACTCTTTTCAAGATGGGGGGCGACGACCTCGTAAACGCCTTTACTGATAAAATGCGTGTTGTCTGGTCACACGAGCGCATTTCATCATCCTTGAGCGAATCACTGATCGTTCCAATTTTTAAGAAGGGATCTCGCAACGGCTGCGCAAACTAACGTGGAATAAGTTTGATTCCAATCGTCACCAAGTTACTAGCCTCCATTATACTTCGACGTCAGACACCGTTCAGGAAGACAAACATCCGTGAACAACAAGCAAGATTTCAACCAGGTCGCGGTTGTATCGATCAAATCTTCACACTGCGTCAAGTCCTTCAGCTACGCCATACGCACCGTCGACCAACGGTTGCCATGTTCCTTGACCTAAAAGGAGCCTTCGACTCAGTTGATCGCGAACCTCTTATGGGTTCGCTCCTTCAAAAAGGAATGCTCCAGAAGTACGTGAACATACTGAATTCACTCTACTTGCATATTTCTGGTGGTGTAAGGGTCTAGGTGAGCTGAGTAGGTCGTTCGTAAATAGGAGCGGTGTTCGCCATTCCTGTTCAATTTCGTCACAGACGAAATACTGGAAAACACACAAGGTGGTCTCCAAAACGTAGAAATTGAATGGGCAGCTGGAGAAAATCTGTGAGATTTGTGTACGCTAACGACATCGTCTACTTGTTCGAATGCACAGAGGATGTACAAAGTGCGCTTCACGGATTAGCAAGTTTTTAGGCATGTGCTTCGCACCTTCAAAGTGCAACGTGGTGTCACAAGACTGTGTCGCCGAGTTCTGTTCTGAAACCAGACGGTCAGGAATTAGCTGTAGTTGACTGCTTCTCGTACTTAGGTAGCTGCGTGACCAACGACGGCAGTACATCAAAGGAGATAACCGCCCGCATTTCCAAAGCTTGAGCAGCGTAAGTAGGACTGAATCACCTGTGGCGACGACGTGACGTATTATTGAAGTTAAAAGGTCGCGTATACTGCGCCACTGTGCGATCAGTTCTGCTTTACGGTTGTGAGACATTGAATTAGAGTAGAAGACATCCGTCGCCTAGTAGTTTTCGACAATCGATGCTTGCGTAGTCTGGCCCAAGTGGGATGGAGTGAACAAGTTAGTAACCTAGAAGTAAGTCGTCGGGTGTTTGGGAATGCATGGGACAAAACTCGTCATCACATCGAATTCAGCTCAATACGCTGCGTTGGTTAGGACACGTTTTGCTTATGTCCGACGATCGTCTACCGTAGCGTGCCTTATTCACAGTGGCTGTTGCAGGTTAGAGGGAGCCACGTGGAGGCCAGCAGATGACGTGGAGACGAGGCATGAAGAAATGAACAGAGCGATTAGGTAGAGTAGGTGTCTCTCGTCTTCCGGGGTGGGGTTCAAAAGACTCCGAAACCCCATGTTTGGAGACCTTGGCTGCGAACCGACAGCAATAGCGATTATGTTGTCACTTCTTATTAGACCAGAATGCTTGAAGTAGTATGTATGCACAGTTTGAAGGTGTACTCTGGGCTGACCATGGAGGTTCACGTTCTTTTCCCGTCCCTAAAATTAAGTCCAATCCCTATCCACCTTACACATTCTCACTTACCTTGTATACAATATAAGTTTGACAGCGATCAGTGAATTTCGCTTCACTGTATTACGCTGTACAATGATGATGAATAATCGTTATAAAGAAAAACGTTCCATGATTGGCTTGTGGGCTGAATACTGCGCGGTTGCCCAGACCATATGCCCATGCTATCTCCGGAAAACTGAAGTCGCCTATTATGAGAAACCTCTGATAGTCTGTCAGGATTTCCTGCATAATCCTCGAAAGCTCTGTACCTTCCCAAAGAGTCGCAAGAGAGGCGCGGTAGACGCTTAGAATGCCTATCTGCCTCCGTCAGGAAAAGCCTAACACTCTCCTGAGAATTCTCACCGTATGAATCCGAACCGGATCGGGGCCAGTCGCGACTGTTTGAACGTGTCGGCATTGTCTCGATCGTACTGGATACGTGGGCGTCAGAGTAAAAGTGCAGAATACGATGACCTGATTTCTAGTAAGTCCTCCATCGCCACCCACGTAACCCGCATTCCAGACAAATGTCTAGACGGTGAGCAAACCCACAAATACCACATGTTTTATTCCTTACTAGGACCACGATCACATTGAGCTGGTGATACCAATAAAGGCTCGCACCGTTTTTCCAACTGTCTTTTTAATGAAATCGTTGGGATACGCATCGTTAGACCAGATTCAGTGATAGCTCGGCAAGACATAACAGCCTTCTTACCAGTTGGACACAACATCCTAATGTTGGATGTCAGGAGTAACCAGCACCAGCTGCATTTCTCACTGACTGAAGGAAGACTCAACTAGTACAAGTACACTACTTCCGTCCCCCATCTACTCTATCCTGCCGGTAATTAGTTTAGCCCCTTAGGCCGGCAACAACTTGCAATTCCGGCAACCAGGATTCCGTAATAGCGACGGTGTCGGATCACAGGGGGGCAGTTTGCAATCTTGCCTCATTTTCCCCCGACACTAAAAGCGTTATTATACCAAACCGCAATACTGTCTGCTTGTAGCTGTTCCAACTGGGGCCCTTCTATACTCTATACTCTCTTCATCGGGCGCAAAACCTGATGCACAACCCCGTTTGTTGCAGTTGTGTAACAGTCGGCTGACTTTTTTGAGGAACTTCAGGTCCTCGCGTCCGGGGCTGGTGATTGTGCCCTTTGCTGACCTGCGTTTGGCGTGTTTGCCACAACAGTTGCCCAGCTACGGTTCTCCGACACCCTTTCAGGTGAGAAGAGTCCCTGCGCCCCGTCCCTGAGATTATCTTTCTGTGGAGAAACGAACTTCTCTGCTACGATTTTTGGTTTTGCAGCAGCTTCGGAGCTAGAAGCGGTGGCTGATTTCTTCGCTCCAACCACTATTGTTTCGCTTCCCCTCAATTCTTGCATCAGAGTCCCTTTATGCTTTTGCGCTGACCTACTCAAAGGCGAACCCTTCAGTCCGTGTGTGCCCTTTAGTGTGAACACCTGGCCTGGAGTCTTCGTCGAATAAGCCGTTGACTTAGCTTTCTTGAGCTCTCTTCGTAGTCTTTAATGGTCCTACTTCCTGTCCCCTCCTGGTTTGATAGTTGGTCCTACAGACCACTGTCCCATTATCTGGGGTGATAATTACGCCGCCCCCGATGGTTTTCGTTTGCCGCTGCTCTGGACAATAGACGATCCCCCACGTGCACGTTGGTGAAGACTAGTAATATAGGTCGGAGGTGGAGGGACCTTTAGCCTTTCCATAGTCCCACCCTATCACTTGACAATTCCAGTCATAGGAACCATACGCGTTAACCTCAGTACGTTCTGTGCACACTTCCGCTCCGCTTCGTGCCGATATTCGGAATCTCTAATCATGGGTTCAGCGCAGGTATGCAGAAGTATGTTCCTAAACCTACCTAGGATCGATGGGTGGGTGATTTTAAGATTCTCAGCTCTTTTCAAGCTGTTCCAAGTTGGCTTTTATATCTGCCACGATCTCCGCGTTGCTCTCCTGAGCTACATCGGTAGGTTTTCCTTTCGGTTTAGTATTTGGTCCACTTTTTTCTTAAAACTTTGTTCCTTACATTTCGCCAACTACGGGATGGTTTTCTTAGGCTTATCGGTATTGCCCAGTCTTTTGAATGGGGATGCATGAGCATCCCCTGTTAACGCTATACAGTGGACACAGATCCATCTCAGGAATCTATGTAAGGTGTATAGATCATAACATTTCTTCGTCAACTTGCAACAGCGCCTATGACACCAAAGGTGGCACCGTTCGCACTATTCAGTTAAGTTCAATTTGCACAGGACGATGCGTAGCCCTGGCCAATCGTGCATCCAGATGGATGTGCTGTTGGCTGATCTTGTGGCTTCCAACACTGCGAATCAATAGGTTTTGTCTGAAAGGCAGAATGTAAGGTGCAGTATCACGTCCTAGGCAATGGCACTCAGGACTAATAGGTACTTACCTTAAGGCTGTTTCAGGGAATATAGAAGCCCAACAGTCATCTAAGGCCCTCTTATAGGCCATGACGTTTGAGAAACTTACCACATCTTCGGGTAAGCTATTCCAGTAAGGTATTACGCGACTTGTAAAGAGTTTGGCTCGGATGTCCAACCTTACAAGACTACGTTGCAGACTTAAACTATGCCCCCTAGTGCCAATTGAAGGGATGAATTGGGACATATCATCAAACTTCAGTCCGGAGAGACCGTTTATGATCTCAAAGCATTCTATGAAATCCCCTTGATTCTCTTTCTTGCCAGCGAGAACATATTAAGGTCCTTGAGCTTCTACTCGTAGCTCTTACCTCTCTGTCCCACCATCATTCTTGTAGCCAGGCGTTGCCCTCTTTCTAGACATTCAATGTCTTTCCGAAAGTAGTGCCCATGACTGAACATAATATTCGAAGTGTGGCCTATGGCCTTCCACAGAGGGACGAGAACCTCGGGTCTCCTAGACGTAATCGTGGAGCGTAAACGAAAGAGTTCCCTTCGAGCTATGTTGGCTGCCCTCTGACATTGTTGCGAGGGTTTGAAATCGTGCGGTATAATGACTCTCAGGTCCTTAACTTCTCTCTCTTGAGCTGGATTTCATTTTGAATGTCAAGTTCAACTTCTGCTGTTACAAGCTGACATTTGGCTAGGTTGAGAGGAAGATCCCACTTTTCGGACCGCCGCGTAACCGCCTGCAGGTCCTGATATACATTCGCTCCAACCGCCTTGAAGTCGTGCGCGAACATGAAGCACAGGCTGTTGATTTCCCGTGGCAGATCATTGACGAACATCAGGAATAGCAGTGGGCCTAGCACAGAACCCTGAGGGACACCGTTAGTAACGTTTGCAGGCACCGATGAGTGCGTACCAACTTTGACCTGAAAGGTGCTGTTAGTTACAAAGCAGTTTACCCACTTTATAACTTTCCCCCCGATTCTTAAGAATTGAATTTTCTGGTCTAACCCCTGATGACTTACAGAGTCAAAGGATTGCTAAAGTCCAGGTAACAGACCTCGACATGCCATCCCTCATCTAAGCGTCGTGACTTCATTGAGGGAGACAAGCAGATTTGATAGACAAGACTTCCTCTTAATAAAGCCATGTTGAGCTGGCGTTAGCAGTTCATGCCCTACGAGGTACGCAGCCATATGTTTACGTACAATCCTTTCTAGGCATTTGCATAGAGGCTTACTGGTCTGTAGTTTTCAGCCTTTTGCTTTGACCCAAGTTTTTGCAGAGAAACTGCCGTCACTCTTTTCCAATCTCCCAGTATCTCGATTTTATCTAGAGATGCCTGAAACAGCTTTGTCAGACCCTTGGAGTATCCCCGCTAGATGTTTAACAATAGCGGGATGGATGCCACCCGGTCCCGCTCGCTTGAACTTGTTCAGAGAAGCTAATTCGTGAAGGACTTCGTCTGGCGTAACAGTTATTTTGGTTAACTGTGATGTCACACTGGGATAGTCGAATCTATCTGTCATACCTAACGGTGCCAGATGCCGATACACTCTGTTAAAGAAAGCCTGAAGGGTATTCGCTTTGTCTTCCTTAATTAAGGCAAGATGTCCATCAGTGCTTTCGAATGTTCCAATCCCCTCTCTTTATGCCTTTTTAGATTGGACGTAAGAATTGAACCCCTTTGGGTTCTATTTTTGCTTTCATCGCAATCCCCTGCTCATAGTCGTATCTGGCCCTTTGTTGCATAGCTTGTGCATGGTTTCTTGCTGCCTTGTAGCTACACCATGCCTGATACGAATGGAGCCTTTTTAAGAGTCCACTTTCGACTCCTTGTTGTCAGAGCCCTGTCTAAACATGGTTTCCACCATGGTTTTGGTTGTCTGAGTCGCCTGGGCCTAAGGAGTGCAAATTCCTCTATGAGCCTCAGTAAACCATCTCTAATTGCAGTCCATCTCTCTTCGATGGTAGGCTCAGCTTTTGACGGTTCCTAAAGCTGCCGCTGGAAGACTCTGTTCTTGTACACTCCCATACAAGCGGACCATTTTGATCCCTGGCTTAGTGTACTGCGCCAGTACTTTTAACTGAAGGATCGCGTGGTTGCTTCTACCTAGGGGGACCTCTAACGTGAGACTAACGGCATCTGACCTTGCTCAAGATATAGCTAAATCAAGGATTGGCCTCTGGTTGAGACGGAACCGAGTGGATTCCCTTACATGCTGCACAAACGCGTGTGAATGGACGCAGTCCAGTAGCGCCCATCCCGCAGATCCTCTAGGAGCTAGTTATTCTTACCAAACTATTTCAGGAAGGTTTAGATCTCCCACGATGAGGAATCTATGGGCCCTTCTAAGCACCTCTTGTAGAATACGCCTCAGTTCATTATCTCCAGCCACCGTTGAATTTAGTGCCCTATAAGTGCAAATAATGCTTGCAGGTCCTGATCCAACCTCTAGGTGGCAAGCAGTAACCTGAATATTGGGAGCAGCCAACTATAGTGACCACTCCCATTGGTGATAGGTAGTCTGCACAGCTAGAACTCTATCCCATCTATATTCGGTGTACTCCTGTAAACCCAGGACCATATCTTCAGTCTTCAACCAAGGCTCAGTGACAGCAATGACATCTGCGTCTGCTGACCTGGTCTTTAGCTCCCCATTTTCCCCGGAGGCTAAAGACATTTGTATATCAGACAGCCACATCGGGGGACCTGAGCCTTATTTTGCTCGGTTAGCTTCTTGTTGGGATACCCTCAGGCGTAAGACCCTCATCAACATACTCAAAACGACCGCCACACGTTCATATCCGTACGTGAATACATTTGAACGATGATAAATTTGATAAACTTCAACACCGATAAAAATAACCACCCATAAAAACTGGAAAAATTAGAACACAGATAAACTTCCTCTTCTTCTTCTTTTAGGGACAGTGGGCATGGTACCGTATAAGTCTCCTCTTCGAAGCTCCGTGGCATGAATCAGATGTGCGTGTCCTGCCACCACTTCCACAGAAAGTCGTCTAACCGACGCTTGAACGTTTGGTCATTTTTCTCCTCTGCCACGTCTTCCGGTAGCATATTCCACATACTGGTCCCTCGACGAGATAGACGGTACACCAGCGGTAATCCTACCGTGTGCTGTTTCGCTAGGGTCAGTCCGTGTCCCCTCGTACGGTTGTGCTCTCGAAGCGGGAGCATTGCCTGCAGTTTGCAACCTAGGTCTCCGCGGATGCGTCTCGTGTAGACTAAATCGATTCTCACCCGTCTGTAAGCTAGTGGAAACACTCCCGTAGCGTCCTTCGTAGTTAATCCCACGCAGCCCGGTAACGAGGCGTGTGGCACTGCGTTGTATTCGTTCCAGCTTCTGTGATTCTGCCTTAGTGCATGGAAATGACGAAGGGCCGCCGTGTTCCAATCTCGGGCGCATATGTGAGGCGTACAGAACTTTGAATGCACTCAAAGAAAGTCCCCCAAAAGACCGCCGTATGTCTCCCAGCATTCGCCAGGCCGACACACATACCCTGTTGACGTGATTACTGGTCTTTAGGTTGGAAGCCACAATTACCCCCAAATCCTTTTCGCAAGTTGATGAACGAAGAGAGTTTCCGTTTATGGTGTACTTCACGGTGCCTTCTGCTGGACCCACTTCCATGTGCGTACACTTCGAGGTGTTAATTGGCAGAGACCATCTCGCGAACCAGTGTTCCAGGGCTATCAAGTCCTCCTGTAGATCATGGGCGTCGTTGCGTACTAAAACCCACTTTCATGATATTGTTTTCAACCCTAATCTTGCTCGATCTTGTATGCATACATAATGTCACTACTGTGTTCCTGAAAGGCTATCCTTCAATATGAATACGATGATCATTTCCAAAGCAGTTAATCACATCGACAATACGTCTAATGTGATCAACTCCCTCAGTGATCTGGGCTGTAATCAACTCAGGTTTGTTATGTTGATGGTGAACTGACAAAGAGGTACCTAATGGTGTAAAATTTAAAAAAATCTCGGGAGATATTGTTTTTATTGTGATGTCTGAAATAATGGTTCTTGAAACTCGATTCTTTTGTTAGCTAAGGCGTTCCTTCGGGATCTGTTAACTTTTGGCCAAAAAATAACTCTTCAGTTGATTGTTTTGCTCTCCACCATTCCTGACCACGGACATTCTCAAGGTCAGATTTGTCAAAATGGTCGACTAACTCAAACTCAATGAGAGTGAGAATATGCTCCAGAGGAAGAAGAGAACATACGCACTTTTCGGTTGTCCTGATCAGAAGTGCCATCGAAAAGAGTATATTTACATCTCAAGCTGAGTTGACTCGAGGTCTGAAAGGTTAAGTTACGCACTAAAGAAGCGTGTGAAACGAATAAATTACTGCATGCTGATAAGACCCAACCAGGTCGAACAGTTCTTCCTAACTTTTCAGTTCACGCTTCATTTGCTTTAGACAAGAAAAAATCCTTCGATGAGAATGAGTTATTGTTCGGTTGATCTATTGCGCAATAAGTAACATGTCTGTGTTTAAGTAAATACCGTTTGCATACTATTCTAGAGAATGCATTTAGCCATCATACGGTTGATTTACGAATTACCGGAGGGATAATTTTTCCTCAGGCAAGTGTCTGCTCTTTGTCATCGCTTTCAAACAAAACCCCGATTATCTTTTATATTAGTAGGCCAAGCAGACATGCCCAATACAATCACCATGAGTTTTCAACATCGCATGTTTGGAAAGTTGAGAGAAGAATGATTGGACGCAAGCGAAATGGATTCACACCTGTGCTATATATGTAGATCTTATCGATGATGAAGCCAGAATAAAACCGACAAAAGTCATAATTTAAGAGCCAGATGACACCGAAAATCAAGAAACACTTGGAAACATTCAGATACCGCTGAGTTTTCGACGATATTAAACTGCCTTCCATCTACCTTTGAATACTTGAATCACCTTTCACTGCACCACTGAGGTCACTAATTCCAGAAATTGAGTGAACGAATTTTACTTACCGGGGGAAGCGAAAGCTGACGACCTAGAAGAAAACGGAGCTAAAAGATAGGAATCATCTTATAACTGTTTGAACATTGTTCTATCGGTCTATAAGCAGTGTGAATTTCCATCGGAATACCTTACAGGTGGAATGAATGTAATCAAATCCCACTCACTACTACTGCACCATGTAAAAAATTATATGCACTAAGAAAGAATACACCTAGCACATTTTTGGCTTAAATACAGGAAATTCATTTATCACTTGCAATGTTCCTTCTATGTGTCATTGAATTTGCTACTTTCTTCTTTTCAGAACGCCGGTGAAGATTACAACATTACGGGAATGCCCACATTCATTGCATTTCGGAATGGAGAGCGTATTGATGAAGTGGTCGGAGGACATACCGATTTGGTCAGAAAAATGATTGACAAGCACAAATAAACTACAAACGTGGTTTCCCGTTGATTATAAGCATAGATTCGTAATCATTACAAACAAATTCGCATTTCACTACTTGACCATGGTTCAGCATTTCTCAATTTCACTTATTCGTAGCCGGTTAACTGAGCAGGTGATATCTTCTCACAGGGATACGGAATATCATGAACTCATTTCAGTAACCGTCCCACGTCCTCTGTTATCTTATTCTTACTGGAATTCAAATACACGTTAGCAAATCGCATTTTCAGTTTATTTTTTTTTCATTCATTCATTCATTCATTCATTCATTCATTCAGTCAGTCAGTCAGTCAGTCAGTCAGTCAGTCAGTCAGTCAGTCAATCAGTTCATAGTTCAGTAAGCCAACAGGCACTTACTTCTTTTACTCAGAGGAGAGTGAAGGCAAACTGTCATATATTGTTTTCATAACATTCTGTCGCTTAAGATAATAAAGTTCCAGAACTTCGTTTTCTCCATCTCTATCCACTTTCTAAAATCAGTTGTGATCAATGCGAGAATACTTGACTCGTACTTTTAGTTAAACCGCAAGAAAAAAAATCGAAAGCACTGTAGATTTTGTGATTATACCAATTCTGAAGGAGAACCATTTTCTGCCCAGAAGCTGTGCAGTGGGGTTCTCATCATGACTGTCAGATAACACAAAACACTTTTCTTTAGCTGCAAATGTTAGATGTGTACTTTTGAAAAACCGTGAGAAAAACAATGAGACTCTTTTAATTAGGGTCAGTATAAAGGTTCCCAGAGTGAGTGACTTGTTACACCAGCTTTAAAACGATCAAAATGCGTTTACCCGAAATGTGTTTCCCACCCTCAAATTGGATAGGTGCCTGCGGGTGACCAAGTGGTCTAGGATCTTAATTGTTTCATAGCAAGGCTTGTTTAGGATTAAAAAGTTGGGTCGAGATATTTATGGAATGTTTTTCATTCGTAACGAATAAGTATTAGAGATATTTTGGACCGTAGTTGGCTTGCTATAACAAAAGCAAGTTAAACGCCAGGCAATATCCACAGTTTCCTTGTGGTGCAAAACTTGAATCATCTTAAGCCGCTTGCGAAGCAATATGGTAAAAAGAAGTTTCGCCTTCACTCTTAGTCTCTTAAAAGAGGTAGAATTAGTCGTCTGAATGCTTGCTTTGATCAACTGGCCAACTGGCCAGGTCATCAGCTTGTGACCCATAAGTCCCGGGTTCGAACCGCTCTACCACCGCCCATCTTCCCAGGCAGCCTTTGGATGGCCGCGGCCCCCTTCTTCTTCTTCTTCTTCTTCTTCTAGAGACAGTGGGCATAGTCTCGTATAAGTCTCCTCGCCGAAGCTCCGTGTCATGACTCAGATGTGCGTGTGCTGCCACCACCTCCACAGAAAGTCGTCTGACCGTTTGATCATTTTTCTCCTCCGCCACGTCTTCCGGTAGCATATTCCACATTCTGGTCCCCCGACGAGATAGACCAGCAGTAATCCTACCGTGTGCTGTTTCGCTAGGGTCAGTCCGTGTCCCCTCGTACGGTTGTGCTCTGGAAGCGGAAGCATCGCCTGCAGTTCGCAACCCAGGTCTCCGCGGATGATGCGTCTCGTGTAGATTAAATCGATTCTCATCCGCCTGTAAGCCAGNGGAAACAATCCCGTAGCTTGTAGGCGCCCTTCATAGTTAATCCCAGGTAGCCCGGCAACGAGGCGTGTGGCACTGCGTTGTACTCGTTCCAGCTTCTGTGATTCTGCCGTAGTGCATGGAAACGACGCAGGGCCGCCGTGTTCCAATCTCGGGCGCATATTTGAGGCGTACAGAACTTTGAATTCACTCATTGAAAGTCCACCAAAAGGCCGCCGTATGGCTTCCAGCATTCGCCAGGCCGACGCACATACCCTGTCGACGTGCTTACTGGTCTTTAGGTTGGAAGCCACGATTACCCCAAAATCCTTTTCGCAAGTTGATGACCGAAGAGGGTTTCTTTTTATGGTGTACTCCACGGTGCCTTCTGCTGGACCCACTCGCATGTGCGCACACTTCGAGGTGTTAATTGGCAAAGACCATCTCGCAGATCAGCGCTCCAGGGCTATCAGGTCTTACTGTAGAGCATGGGCGTCGTCATCGGAGGTCACCGCCTACCACAGCTTGAGATTATCAGCGTACATTAGGCACTGGGATCGTAGGGTAGCCGGGAGGTCGTTGATGCAGGCCAGGAAAAGTAAGGGGCCTAGAACTGAGCCTTGCGTAACAACGCTAGAAGCCTCACACCAAAGTAATGTTGTCTGAGAAACTTGGACACAGAATGTGCACCCTTCTAGAAAGTCTGCTATCCAACGAACCAACGAGTCCCCGATACCAAGGGTTCTCATTTTTAACAATAATCGATCATGTGGCACTTTGTCAAAGGCTTTGCTGAAATCAACAAAGATGACGTCCGTAGGGTGTCTCATTGCCTTATTCTGCGACCAATGTTCCTGTGCCAACAGCAGACTTGACAAGTAAGATCTGTTCTTGTGGCATCCGTGTTGCTGTTCGCACAGAAGACCATTGGCTGCCAGATGCTGATGAATCCGTTTGGCTAGCAGTCGCTCCAATGTTTTTCCCAGCACAGAAGTCAGGCTGACCGGTCGGTAATTGCACGGATCCTCTTTCCGTCCGCTTTTATACAGTGGGACTATGACCACCTTCCACTCCTGAGGTAGTCTTCCCTCCGCGACGGACGTATTGAACAGGAGTGTGACAGGAGGGATCAATGCCTCGGCGAGCTCTTTGACCACCAACGGGTGGACACCATCCGGTCCAGGAGACAGGTTGGTTTCGATCGATTGCAGAGCCGCGAAAACCTCCTCTTCAGTTATCTCGTCAAATTGCATAGAACTTGTGCCGGCGGAATGGTATCTCCTGGCTCATTCTNNNATCGATTGCAGAACCGCGAAAACCTCCCCTTCAGTTATCTCGTCCAATGGCATAGAACTTGTGCCAGTGGGTACCGGTGGGGTGATATCTCCTGGCTCATTCTCATACACAGAGTGGTAGTGTACAGCCAACAACTCCGCTTTCCTCTCGTCTGAGTCAACCAGGATGCCGTCGTCCAGGAGTGTTAGGATGGTCGCTGTGGTCCTTGTTCTTCTTCTCA
>UZAN01043153.1:0-24410 GCA_900618425.1 Echinostoma caproni
GAACTAAGTAGGGGGTCGAAACGCCTCGGTCACATTAACCACGTGGTTTGCTTCCACCAGGTGTGAAACGATCGGGCTATTACTTATTTACTCCAGTATTCAGTCAGGCCGGGTGGTGCTCACGGACTCGTTCGGATAAACGTCTGCTCGTGTGGCCAATATACCTTGCTTCAGAGGAACAGGTACATAAGTACACACCAAAAGAGTCAGTAGAAGCAGGCAATTGATCCTTGAGTTGGAAGCACGGAAGTGTCCTGAAGATGAGCACGATGCGCAGTTTTCCTGTGGGAAACGCTTTTTCTGCAACTGTACTCAGGTTACGTGTCACTTCATCTCTGCATTTTTATCCCCCTCGAAAGGTAGTGATGTGTGAATTGGTTTCTTCTCAACGGTGATGACCTTGTTTGGCAATCGGTGACGCCTCCGAATGTTGTCCACAAATCATCCTGGGTATCTATTGTGGAATCAAACCACGTGGTTAATGTGACCGAGGCGTTTCGACCCCCTACTTAGTTCGCAGCCGTCGATCTAAGAGGATTAGGAGTCGCATTCTGGCGTTCGGAATCCGCCTACATAATCACCTCTGTGATCACAAAAACAGTTCGTAAGAACACTCGGTCTTCCATGGCCAACACCACACACGACACAGCCATCACACCACCAACCCCTGATGACCCAAACCAATACGCATGTGTGAGGACCAAAGTGTGAGCAATATCCGGTTATGGAACTGGAATATTGATCATTTCTTTTCCAACTTGTCATGATTTCTCACCCTCCTCCCTTCTTAACAGTTTGATATACATTGTGATGTATGAGGCTGTAGATGAATCAACGCGAACGAGCTTGTTCGCTACTCTGTGTTTTCTTATAATTGGTAACGATGTTATATTCGGACAATATGTTCACTGCTTGGTTTCTTTAGGTTTTGATGATTTTAGGATTATTCTTTATTTTTTACATGAATGGATTATGCACCGAACGTTTTGTTGCTGATGCTCTACACTGTGGCACTTGGTGTACAGTGACTTCCAGGTTTTCAGCTCATATTTCGTATGCGACAGCGAAAATGTTCGCTAATTGATTTAATCCATTCATTCGCAATTTCTTTCAAACGAATTAAGTTAGTGCATTTTCAAACTGACTGGGCTCTGCTCACTGCTTGTGTTCAAGGATGAGTAAGGCTAGTTGCTCCTAATGAAATTATCACAATGGGTTTTACACTGTTGGGCTTGTTTGAGAGTGAGCGGGAGGAGTAGTGCAATTTTTTCATCGTTAGCTACTCTAAGGTGGTCAAGGGAGTGGTTCGTGTTCTCAATCCTTGGCTCTATTAATCCATGTGCAACGCCATTCTGGAGGAAGTCATAAAATAAGTAAAGGGATAATGTGGTGCTAGCAAACTAAATTTAATCAAAGCATAAACACGCATTCAAATTAAAAGTGAGGTGATCTGGTGAGCCATCGATACATTAGAGACCTTTTTCTTGTGTGTATATTTTGGAATTTATCTATTTTTATCGCCATTGGCTGCTATAAAGCTCATATTTTTAACTTCCGGCAGTGAAATCTCAATTGTTTGGTGGTTATTCCTTGACGGAGGGAGTTGTGCACGATTAAGGGTACTGAATTTCTTGCGACTGGACTCTCAGCTGCTAAATGTTTTCAATACCATGAATACCTAAACCAAAAACCCGTTTGTTCAAATCATTCACGCAGAAAGAACCGTGTGCGTAAGTATTTGGGCCATTATCAATCATTATTTTATGTTATTTTAGTGAAAAGTGCGAAGAAAAAGAGAAAGTGAGGAAGTGAAATCAAATCTCTTTTCTACATTTGTTGGCGGTAAACTAAAATTATTCTTCCGTTACTGTGCTATCTCTGATGATTAAGTTTTTGACATATATCTGGTTTGTTTTGTTTGGTCACCTGCATTGTTCCAATCGATACTTTGTGCCCAATTGAGTCACTTTCAGTCGTGGTGCTAATCCATGAGAGTTTCTCGTTATAGGATTAGACAATTATTCTCCTGATCCGATTGTGTTGTTTTGGAACTCTTCGAATAGAATCACCCGGCTCGACAATTTTTTCCTAGCTGTCTTGGAAATCATTGGCAGCTTTTTAAATTATTCTTCTAGATATGAAAAAATGTCGCATAATGTTTTGGGTACAGAATTCGGAATTTCATTTGTGGTCTTAACGATGCGCTTACTCAAATTAGAATGAGAACTTCTAGGATGAACAGAAAATTAAACTTATTTTTTCCTCGCTGCTTTTACAAACGTTGTGCTTACTAAGACCTTCCTCTAAAACCTTTTCAGCCTAAATCCTCTCCTGTACAGAATATAGTGATGAACATATCCAATACGCTGTCTGCATCATCCAACCTCGAATGTCTCAATGGAACGCTCTGTGTGCTCGCAAGTCCGTGGGCCAACCAGACAATGACTGGCACAAATCAAAGCTCATCTGGATCCACAGACGGTTCGAACGCATTTCGCCCAATCCTGCTCATGCTAATCGCCTGTGTTGGCCTGATTGGGAATACACTCAACCTGATTGTGCTACGCTCCTATCACACAACTCAAATCACACATGGAGGCGAATGCACTGCCCGAGTGAATTTGCTCGGATTAGCTTTGGCCGATTTTCTCGTCTGTTTAACCTCACTCCCGCTAGGCTATGTAAAACGACGACACGAGTCGTTTTCATTCATGCTATTCTACACTATTGTGGGCCCCGGTCTAGTCACCTACTTCCTCTCAGTCAGCATTTGGATGGTTTTGCTGATGAGTGTAGCACGCTATTTGGCCGTGTGTCGTCCACTCACCTCACGTGCATGGCTTACCTCGCGGCACATGTTTCGTGTGATTCTGTTGATCTATGTGTTCGGTATACTGTTTCACATTCCATCTTTTCTTATGTTCACTTACGACGAGGAACTGGACTGGTTTACCGCACGATCAACAAAATGTCTTCAGTCCAATCAGACCATGACCGAGCATACCAAGCATGCGTGTACACAACCCACTGTGCTGGTGGTGTATGAACGTCCGTTTTGGCGCTCGGAGACCGTAGATGTCACACATCATGTAATTCACATTCTGTTCACGAACATTGCCCCATTCATTGGTGTAGTCATATCCAACATTGCTGTCATCCGTGCATGTCGTCGTAGCGATCAATGTCGCCGGATGGGTGTTGTTGTGCATGACAAGAGCGGATCCCACCGATCCCGTACGAGTGGATCATCACCGAGTCATAAATTTATGCTGAAAGCCAACCGACCGCCAAACGGTGTGCCTCGCGAACCGTACCCTCTACGTGTTCCGGGAACACCAACAACCGGTGGCTTTTGGTTTAATCACACTGGCCGAGCCATTTCGTGTCGACTACCTGCATCCGCATACACACAAACCGCGTCCACAATGATTCGTTATCCGGGAACAGCCACAAATCGTGTCACCCCACTGCTCTTGGCAGTTATAGTAGCGTTCCTATTATTCACTGCCCCCTTCGGCATAGTTCATTTTGTTTGTCTGAGACTGATGCGTAATCTGGGTGTACGGGTACGAGATAATCGGCAAGCACGTCGATTATACATGGCACTGAATTTGACTGTGGAATGGACAAATGTAGTTCAGTTGTTTAGTTGTGCATCAAATTTCTTTCTCTATTTTCTCGTGAGTACAATATTTCGTCGTACGACCAGGCGAACATTTCGTCGAATGTACAGATACATTCGAAACGCGCACACCTACTGTTGTTCCCTACTCTCTTCCCGTTGCCGCTCAAACGACTCAGACGTGTGGAAACCGGATAGTGCAGTTCCAGCACTACAACTTGCGTTAAATCAGAAATTATCAGCCCAGATTGTGCCAGAGAATCGGCTACCCTTGAATCCCCTAAAATCGGAACCTAACCCAGTGAACTACGCCCAGGTAATCCACTTACCACACAAGTTCGATTCTAAAATCTTGCATCATGGCACTCATTGCTGCGGGGCATGTCGGCAAGCAATGTATCCTGGTGGGCCATGCACCTCACCGTGCCCTCCAGGGAGAACATTAACAGAAACTGCTCTTCAATCTGATGAGGCAAATGGCCCTTGTATATGCCGAAACATGGCGGGTGTGAAACATTTCTGTTGCCAGTACTCCAGACAGTCGTGCAGTGGGACTGCATTTTGTTCCGAACCGCATTGCTCTTGTACATCGCGGTGTTCCAGTTGCCTGGGCCATGGATCGTGTACATGTCCACCTGTCAAATCAGCTCTACTGGATGAGGACACAGTGCCAGAGATAACCAAAGTTACCGATCAATCAGACGTGGGCGAATCATTCGTCATTACGGATAGTTGAAGTCATGACTCTGATGTGCAATACGTTCTTTTAACCGACGCTATTCCACAGTCAATTAAAGCGAACTATTTATTTTCATTTCGTCATTCTTATTTCTTCATTGAGCCATCAAAGCAAACTGTTCTCGTCTTTTATACCTTTTAGCAAACATAACGCGCCCGATTTTGTCAACTAGATATACGCTCACCTTTATTTTCAAGTGTTCACAAACCTAATAGTTTCGGATGGACCTCCTACGATTGAAAAAAGATCGTAGAAAGCGTTCTCAATACTCAAACCAAAAGACATACCAGTGATGCACATTCAAATTGAATAAGGAAAAAGAATTGTGAATCGATTTGATAGAAATCAAACGATTTGTAACAAAACCATTGCATGCCCATAAGCGAAATCCTGTTTACGTTTACCAATCTACAAGCTCGCCTGTGTAATGACACCTTACACACTACAAGTTTAAGATTTTTAAGTGATGTCAAATACAGATTGCTTGTATTTGACCAATAAAGATCTTGATTTGCTGCCAAAATACGAGGGCAACAGCGATTTGTCGATGATGGAATTCTTTGGAGGATAAGGACGGTCAACATATGACAGTCACCGTATCAATTGGATTGACGTGATACAGTTTGGAAATGCTAACCCAACGACCGGCTTTACGAAGCGGACACAATCTAATATCGGCAATAATGTGTTCACCAGTTAAGTTTGATGGATTGAAATGCTCATATCGGATGGCGAGATGATAGATCTCTGTCAGTTTCCAGACTGGTAGGTCAAGCCTCTTGTATTGCTTTGATTTAAGGTGCGAGCATAGATGGTTTAAAACCGGCTTTGGTGACGTACGTGTTGTGACGTCTTAGCTATTTTCGGATGCCTTGGGAGAGAAGTAGAGAGTGACTCATTGGAAATACTGCCTCTAACAAGGTGAATATCTACTTTACGGTGATAATTGTTGGTAGTGGTTTTGTTTACGCTAACCAGACTGCTTAGTTGAAATTTTCCTCACAATTAGTCAAAACGAGATAAGCACAGAAAATAGACGTTCAGTCGTTTGGCGACCGAGGAAAGTCTCCATATTCTCAAAATTTTAATGAATGATGAAGTTACGTAGTTCCGAAAGGGTAAAAGAAATCATCTGTTTAGAGACCTAAACTGGAGTTGACAAGCTGCGTGTTGCGGTTGTCGAGCTACAAACCGATAGGAACATCTGAACAAACTTGGCTATTCCAGAGAGCTTGAATGGGAAGTGGTTAAAAAGGTACCAATACACACACCTTTCATGTATTGAGTTCGTCGTTCGAATACCTAACAGAACGGCGGTATGCACAAATAATGAGCACTGTTGAAAGCGAAACTCACATCTAATACCACTTGGAAAGATATCAGTTGTATCCTTTATTATCAGTTGGACAGGTACTGTCTTTTCGCTATCATCACGGAAAACTCTCACCGTTTCCACTGAGACACATCAGGTGTCTAACCGCAACTTCTTGATACAATTGACTTGGTGAACATCACACGCAGAATGTCTACCGCGTCTATGAAGTCAATACTGGAGAGTCAACGTTCTTCAGCATACGGCAAAGTGTTACCCTTTATTAAAATCTTTTTGACTTCCGTCGTAAAACTTCTCATTCAAGTACATCCATAGTTATTCCGTACCGAATTTCAGGATCGAAATTGCAATCAATCGAGGTCTTCCATGCACTACTTCCAAATGATTTAAAATGGATTTCCTGTTTCCAAACTGCATTTGAATGTACTCTTCGTCTGCTGTAAATCATTCTAAGCGTAAGCTCAGTTAATACACAAAGGTAACTCTATTTAGGTAATATAATAATGAACCTGTTGATTTTTAACTTGGGGTTAACAAAAGTAAACCACAATTCTCCCAAACCGCACTGCACTGATGGGACTCAGAAAATTCTAAACTATAAACAAACTGATTCGTTTCAGTCAAAATAATTGTGGGAACCATATACAGCTGCAGTCAATTAGCGCTCGTTTTCACTTGATCAGCTCTGTTAAAAATCTGCTCAACTATTCCTTGAGCACTTTTGGCTAAGAGCCAGTGCACCAAATGAAGGTGCGGTTTTGTGCAATTTAGTAAATTAAAAAATCTCAGTTGTTACACTAGACGTGGAGTCAAGTTGAGGTCCTCACCATAAATGACGTGTGGTACGCATCCTGTTCGGTAGTCAAGGGCAACAATCAACTGGTTCTGTTGCAAACTGCGTCTTACAGACAGCAGATACGGAGGATAACAAAGTCGGAGCTCTACTGAGGTGCAGTGGCAGCATATTGTGTTGTGTTGCATCAAATTTTATTGACAGATGTTTCTAATCAGGTGTGGTTAAATTTAGATCAAAAAACGAAAATACGAATTCGTTGCAGACATGGACACAAACCATGGAGAGAGAAAAAATGAAAAGTGTATAACCTTTATTCTTCCCAAACGTTTCTTCAGCATCCTAGGGACCACTTTGTTTGCCAGCGACAATACGAGTCAACTACCTAAAGACGAAAATGTGGACACAGTTGAAGGATGAAAATAACCAAAAAAAATTGATTGGAATAGAAAGTCGTGCTAGTTATCACCGAGATTCTGGTGAGTATACAGACCATATGGAACTATGTGAAAAGGAAACACCCAATTTATTAATGATAGTAGCCATGTGAAGCAATGAAATGTGGCCGCTGATGGGCCAAGATTGGAAGGAGAGTTAAGTCAGAAAGTAGACCAAAAAGAAAACTTATAAAGAATAACGGAGAAAGCAGTGATCAACAAGAAGAAACTACAAATAATTTGGCAGATAACTATCGAAATCTATGGTTCGAAAATGGCAGTTTTATCATATTGTTGATAAAACTCAATAAGAAAAGACCATTCAATATTTCCTTCTACGAAGATTCCAAGGCACTCGATAATGTTCCCCCTATGGACGATAAAAGAGCTATATTTGGATACGGCGTACGCAAAATAGTAAACATGCAGTTAAAACACCTTCATAAAANGTTAAAACACCTTCATAAAATATATTGATGCTTGCCTGGATGGAAACGTTTTCAGTTGACGTTAGCCTATCGAATAATGACAGAATTTTCGACCGAATGAGTACGGATGGGCCCAGCACAACATCATATCCACATGTTACAGATTTCTCATGTAGAAGAGCAAATAAATAACTTATATAACTAATGAACAGATAGGACCAAATAGATATCAGCATCACACACTGCCTCAGACTTATTCTTTAATGAAAACATCCTTACACACGTGTTTATACATCAAAAGTCGCAACAGAAAATTATTGTTCAACCACTGAATAAAGGACTCTGAATGACTATAATACTCCGATGTGTGGAGAACAGTTTGTCGAGAAATCAAGTTAAAGTTGGAAGGAAAATCGAGAAATATTAGTTGTGCAAACGAAAGAGTGTTATGGGAACAGTCAAAACGAAAGTAGACGAGTATACATAACAAATTACAGCAGAATAGTTAGCATTAGGATAAAAATACCTAGAGAAAATATTATTGGTGGGCACTTTTGAGAGCAATATGTATTATTGTGTTACGAACGGAATTAGGGCCAGTTGAATTAGTAGAATAGATAGATAACCAAGGTCAGCTGCAGACCTTGTTTTACAGGAGGATGGGTATTGACCAAAACTCGTCGCATTTGTTTCTCCAAACGCTTAGTGTTTTCAGCCTCATTCACAAAAGTGAATATGATACTGCTCCACATCAGACGTAAACTATTAGCCTAGTACCATAAAAATTGTATGACTGCTCGATTTTGATGACGACTGCTAAGGTATCAGCTTTAAACTAACAAAACCACAATTAAAAAACAAAACTAAAATTTATTTATCATAATATCTCATTGTCTTGATGCAGGTATTGTTCTTTCATCTCGTCCATGATCCATTTGCCTTTCTTCATTTCGGAGCGCTGGAGGTAGTCGCTTTACATGCAGTCCACTGAATCGACTTCCCAACGGACTGCCAGTTTTCTCCAATACATGCCGCATCCTAACCACTGAGGACCAATACCGAGACAGCTAACTTATCCCTGTTTCTACAAGAGGGAAACGTTGTTGATAACATTCAAATACTAAATACTAACAACTGAATGAATTCGGCATTTGTCATGAGCGATCCAGAAACAGACCTAAGTGACACCTCAATGTATGTGTCAAAGTACGATCTTAGGCAGCAATCATATGGTTATTGGAATTACTATGAGTGTTTGAAATATACCCCAAACTTGTTATTTTCGTGGTACAATTAAAAAAGCGGTCAATTTTTCGGGTGTTCTAGAACTGAAAATGTTCTGTCATACTTCACCCATTTCAATTATTTGTCGACTATACGAATTAAAAGGTGTAAGAGGAACCTGTAAAAAAGAGCACCTTTTGAGTACGAAATAATTGTGGTCATGTTGCAATGATAGGCTTACTCCATTGTAGTACCAAGACGAAAGTTGGCACTCAGTAAGGCAAACCAGAAGCTCTATGATGTCAGTGAAACTGTTGGCAATCAACTGGCAAGCTGCACCAAACTATAATATATCAAAACGATGCTGGTCTGACTCTGTTTTTATTCGGATAAAATGAAGCTTGCTCTGATGCCGCAAAGAATCAGATTGATGTGGATCATCTGCAAGTATTTTTCATAGTGAGAAATTTCTTGGTTACCTATCTATCCCTCTGTTTTGTTTGTAAGAACGTTCCAAAGTCTACTACCACTAGATTATTGCAACTGCATCACCAAGATGAATGGTGCTTCAAATGGTATCCATTTTTCAATGACAATCGCGAAGTTAGGTATTAGGATTTTTGAAAAGAGATTTCCTTCTTTTGGAAAATATGAATTTCGGAAGCGCATTTAGACCAGAATGGACTAAAAAACTTACACTCCGATAAATATCCAATCCAAAGTTAGATGTCATAATTTTTCTTGGTCATATTTTGGACCATACAGGGTGTATTCCACTGCATTGTTAAAAAGCTTTTACCTCGAGGTCGCAGAACTTACACGGTCCTCTTGACGATAACAGAGACAGCAAAAACTGGGTGGTTTGAATCACATTCAGATGAAGCAACAACTCACGTCGGACCGAACTTAACAATCATAAACACTATTCTCGCGGTTGTTGCATCTGTCTTACCACATTTTAAAGGGGTATGGTGATGTAATTGTTTCTGTTGAGTGCAGCAGGTATACAAACTGACAAACATAAATTTCGATGCTAACTAGATCATCTATGGAGCAGTGACTTTTAGATAAAAGAAGACATCAAAAGAGGAAGGGTCTTGCAAAGTGTAAAGTGGTTTATGAATATAGGCAGTAATTTAAGAAACAGTCGAAGTGACAAACTCAATGATCATAAGGATCAGGTGCTCATTTTTGTTTAACCGCCAGCCTGAAACTTAAAATGATGAATCACATCAGATCGCAAAGACATAAGGGTGTTTTGAATCCGTACAGCAATGAAGCTGCCGGAAGTATAATTTATTCTAGTACAATATCATAAAGGTAACCCATGCGTTACATGGTCTAAAGGCCGGATACCTCTTGGTGAAAAACCCATGTGTTTTACTACATTAATTTGCGAAACGCTGAGAGCAGATCTTACGGACAACGACCGAACAATTTGATCATGGGTGAACATACGTTTTCTGTCCTTTATAATTTTAGTTATTGTTTTTAATTTTTACCGTCTTCCAATAAATTTATAATGAAACAATCTTTAGGGATAGGGAAGCAGACAATCAAATGGCTGTCACACAACACAGAATGGGGAAAGACAGGCGGTGGTGATGGGTTTCGTACGTACATCTTCCGGGGTGACAATTTGGTGATGTAGACACCGCGACACCACCACCCTTTTTTATCATATTCGTGTAATAAACTAACTAGAGGTTTATATCGTGGGGTCAAATATTGCTTGCATTGGAGTGGAGGAGGGTTCGAATCCCACCGAGGCTACTGAACTTTTCACAATCGACATACAAACTTCAAATCTGCCAAACAATTATTTGAGCATACATTTCTCTCTAGCTCTCATGTTTGATTGTATAAACCGGTTACGTAACCATAGTAATTTGATTCGGGGCATCATCTTACTTATGAGCAATCCGACCTACTTTTGGTCCTTGAAGTTTCAGTGTCCGGTTCATTAGTTCTTGTATTAAAATGATAACTGACTCGGGTATTGATGGAGTTCCAATTCAAACAATATTCGATTTATATTACAGAAACTGATGAATAATGGTGAAAGACGAATTAGAGTCTACTAAATACCTGATTTCCACAAAGTATGCAATGAGCGGTATGTAGATAACTCCGTTGCCTTCATTTCAATGCCACATAGCTTGATATTCCTTAATGCGATCAGATATTTGCCTTGTAGTACGATTTTTGAAAGTAGCACCACAGTTGCAATTGAATTGATAGAAGAGCATTGACGAGATCAACACAGGCAACCAATCGGATGATTGGTGGTGGCAAAAACACGCACATGAGTGGGGCAGAATTAAACATCGTCTGAAATATGCCTTTTCACCGTATTAGTGCCAAGTCAACTAAGATCCTTCAAGTTTCATTTAAATGCCTTAAATATATTTGGTATATACACATATAGGTATATATTCATATATACAGCTATTGATCAAAACCTGTATGTGTTTCAGAGGTGAAATTCGTCGTCTTTATGGCAAAAGAACCGTAAACTGAAAATCTAGGACACACTGGACAGCTGTTTCGACCTAGTTGGGTCTCATCAGCAGTGTGAATCCAGTGAGATGAGCGAGGTCTGTGGCCTGCAACAAGCTCCCAAAGATGGGTTGTGCTACACTGTGTAAATAAAAAATGAAAAACTGTCTGATCAGCTGCCCGGTGGCCGAGTGCGTAGCATGCTTGCATCCTGCCCGTGAGGTCCCGGGTTCGATCTCCAGTTGGGTCGATGGTATCGCACTGCTGAAGAGACCCAACCAGATCAAAATAGCGGTCCAGTGCTTTCTAGCTTTTCAGTTCACGCTTCACTTACTATATACAAGGCGAATATCACCTTTGAAATTGAGCCAAATCCTCCATTACTCACATTAAACCTGTATATTTATCCAGCTTGCGATCAAGCATGATGCCAACGCAACAACAATAAAGCGAGGAGATTGAGAATTAAGGTACCAAGCAGAGTTTGTCAGAAATCTAGGAAAGTTTGTTTGTCAGTTAACCGCAGTTGCAAGTTCTACGAATCCCCCAGGGATTATATTTCTATTACAGGAACATATCAGTTATATTTAGACTGGGAATGTTTGGGTTAGCCCATTTAGTTTTTTCACAGTCATTAGGCACTTTTGATGGTCTTGGGTTTTATTCCTCAGGAGATCGGTAATCAATTGTAACCTTCAATTTTCGATTAATTTCCGTGGAACCCATAACCAAAATGCTCCTCTGATGCGTCATCAGTTAACATAAAGCTTTGCATCCTCTTTTGTAAAATGCCGGATGATTTTACCATCGAGCCCTCTCTGAGCATCCCGGAATGAGGCGAGTATTGGAAATCTCGATATTCTTATCACATAGTGAAACCCTTGATGCGTGAACTGAAAAGCTAAGAAGAACTAGCCGATGTTTCCTTTAAAGTATATCAGTGTTTAAGTGGACAACACAGTGAATATGAGTTTGCAGGTAAATAGTTGTGTACGGCGAGTCTACCTCCAATATTCACATATTGTGCTCCGGAAGATGGGAACTGATAATTCACAAATCGTATGAATCGGAAAAGTGTTTGTAAGAAGTCACAGTCAGCATTTCGGTCTGGTTGAACGAATCTGAGTAGTTGAAATGCCCGTGATTCACTTTATGTCGTGGGAATCGGTCGGTTTGGTTCACGTACTTCGTGGTTGCATGGAGCAAGTGCAAACCATTCGGGAAGGATTCGATGCACACAGTGGTTCACAATCAAGCCCATGTTCGCCTTCGCATACCTGGAAATCTTCTTGGTTGTTATTGGTTTATCAAGTGAAATGTGTTACAACACAAAATGTTCCGTTTTGTTTTTCTGACATGTCTGTTTTGGGTTTTATTTCACAACAATTTCTAAATGGCACAGGACAAAGGATACTAATCGATCGTACACAAGCGAACGAATGTTAGTTGCACAGGTGCAAATTGTAGAAGAAGAAAAAGGAAACCCTCTCTGATCAGATTCCTGTTGCAATGTACGTTTCTGTAAGACGACATTTATCTGAAGTTCAGGCAGTTTTACCCATTCTACACATTAGTTAAAGAAGCCAACTAAGTGACATTTGACAATTAAAGTAATGCAGTAAAAAACATTCTTGGCGCCAAACAACTGACCAGCTTAATGTCCTTGCTTCGGCATGAGGCTGACACGATCCGACTGAAAGTATACTCTAATGAAAATATCTATTTCTATTTCGTATTTCTTTTAGGAGTTTGGACGACTGTACCAAGTTACCAATTTCAGGAAGTCTAATCAATAACCACCGCTAATAAGGCACTGACAGATAATAAATCATTGGCTTCGACTTCATTTAGATACTTTAAATGATGTACCCCAGACACCCACTGTATTTGGTACGCAAAATGGTTTCTGAACACTCGGGACACAAGCTTTACATAAAATTCCATGAAATGGACGTGTTGGACCCGAAAGCTTTATGCTTAGTGATTTAAGTATGCGCATAACATAAGCCATGCTCTCTGACTAGTTACCAGTACCTGTAAACCGAGCCGATGTCTGTATTGCATACGCAAGCTAATCCTTCCATCTGGCAGATTACAATCATTCGAGCCAGATGTAATTATAGGCCGACGAACGTAACAAGTTGCGAATTAGCTTTTATCAGGTACCTAAATCAAAACAATTTGCAAAGCTTCATGTGCAGTGCTACACGTATGTACAGCTTCATTGGTATCCAAGACCGCCGCACTGTAGAAAAGTGCACAAGGTGATCATCGTGCATAAAATGGAGTCCAGAAAACTCGATTTCCGATTTGGTAGCTCCGATTCACGTTTCTCTTTTGGTCTCCTAATCGGCAGTGCCAACTTAACCAGGATACAATGGCTGTATCTGGCGTAGAACGAAACTGACCAAACACTGTCTTTCGTGCTGAAGGAATGCAGACAGTTTTTTCATCGCGTTGTCTATAATTTCTATGTCTTCTGTTTGCCGAGCTTGACAACTGGTTTGCAAACGTTTCATCACCAGCTCAGGTGACCTCGTCAGTACTTGTGCTTCCCAAGTCATTGACAACATTTGGCAACCATCAGTCAACATTGATCAAATGATGGTTCAAAAGTCAATTCTCCAAGTTTTGGCGATGGACTCATTTGGTGTAACAGAACAACGCATTTGCGTAAAACTAAAATTTCTCTATCATTGTTATTGATGGCGCTATCCCGCGACAACATTTAAAGTTGTATCGCCACCTGAACGCATATATCTCCACAAGAAGCTTACTATGCTGTACTTTGCTCTTCTCGATAAGTGTCAGTTGCCTTTAGCGAGGACCCAGGCAAAGGAATCTTTTAATGCTGTAGAAAATATTAGTTTTTAATTTGTATGGTAGTTAATTATTGTAATTACTTGACGATTTCGTGAAATGAAGAGAGCTCATTTTACGCCACTCAATAGCTAGCCTAAGAAAAGTGACAAAGCATTGACAAGTTGTGAAGTTAATTGAAATTGTCAATTCCGACTCGGGTTTCTAGTTAGCTGATCTGATGAACTGCTGTTTCCAAACATTTCAACTGCATTCGATTTGACAGATTCAGCGGTTGAAGCGAAATAGCATTGAATATTTCAAGTTTACTGGAGACAGAACTCTGATTCAGCTGCCAAGACCATCTGCTGCAGGACTTGATTGGTCCATCTCCCAACTTTACTTCACTGCTTCAGCCTAGTATATCTGCGTGGCCTTTGAATTCGGTCGTGCCATTTAGCTCAAAAATCATATTTACATTCTTTTGTGGATTTACTCATCATCAAATCGCATCGGCATCGACTTAAAGGACACTTAATGCTATCCTACACGAGCAGGTTTATGGAATCTTCATGTGTTATCGCGCGTAACACACATTTTGTGAAATATTCCAACAGGGTGAGAAAATAAGTCCAAGTGGATTAGCAAGACGCAAGGCGGCAGAGGAAAGAAATATCGCGCAGGTTGGCAAGTCGGTCTCAGACAGTACAGCAACAGTAAAATGCAAATCCCTCTCATTTTAACAAGTAACCTTCGTTCTCTGAATGAAACATTCGAAGAAATAGAATACCGCAGGAAAAGAAGCGTAAAAGCCTTGGGATTATTGTGCTACAAGAATCGTGGCTGCACGAAGAGATGCTCAGTGAGATTGTATAACTGGATGGATATAACTTGTATCGGATTGACCGTCCCACGAGTGTTTATAGACGAGGCGGGGGTATTGCAAGTTACGTTAGCAACAACTGGAGTAAATCAACCGCCGTCACCCACGAATACTCACTCAGTGGATAAAATCAATTGTCACGTCATCAAATGTAACCCTCGTTTTTTGAGTGGGTTTCGTTCCATACTTCTTGAAAACTCTCACCTGGCTCTCACAATATCAGCATCTGACATAAGTAGGTTTTCTGATGTTTTCTACCTCCATTATATCAAGAACAGGTGACTCTTTGAGTATTATTAGTGATTTTAACACACGAGATATAATTTTTCCCATCACACTGTGTTTTAAAGATTTGGTTCATTTTCATACTATACTCTAATCACAACTATATTTTAGAAATAGACCGCAAATTTTCAAAGTCGAGAAACGTGCTTCTCTGAGCAGCTCGGATCATTGTATCTTAAAAGTATGTCCAACAGTAAAACTAACCAGTACACATTTTTAAAAAGACCGTCCAAGATAATGAGTCAAAGGAATTAATCGTCGGAGAACCTAGAATGGCTAAGAACCCCTGTTGCTGCCACAGATAGTTCGGTGTCTTGAGATCGGAACCTTTCTGTTCTCTATGGACATTTTACTGACTACCTTAAGTTTTGCTTTAACTAGCGTTGCCCACTCAAAACGTTCTTCGTTCATAAAGATAGATATTCATCACCGTTACTAAAACAGCTATGCAGGGGGAAAGAACAAGCCCATGAGCATGAACAGAGAACCCATGTCAAGCGGCTTATAATTCTGATCAAATCTGAAATAAATCGGTTGAAAAAATTGTACATCGGCATTATCCTGGGAAACCCCATTAGTCGTGGCCCGTGGGGAGCCATCAACCGCCTGTGTGTAAATGCTAATAAACACAAAAGGCGAACTGTCGACGTTGAAAGATTGAATTCCGAGTTTAGTCCAGTTCAACAGTACACTGCACTGCCAGACTTGGTCAGCTCTAAGTCAACATCAAATATCGAACCCGCCACGGTTCTCCAACAGCTATGGAAAACAAAGATGAATAGAACATTTGATCCGGATGAGCTATTACCCGTGATACTCAAGGTATGTACAGACACTCTTTCAGCCCCATCATCTAAACTATTCAATGGCTGTCTGATAAGCGGAAAAATCTCTAACATTTTAAGACTGACCAAGACAGATCCCATTCCAAAAAAGTAACCTGGTAGGTACTGTCCCATCACCTGCAGTTCAGTCATGCTCAACTTATTTAAGAGATGCTTGTTACCGTGGGCTGCCACTGGGTCTGCCAACTCAAATAAATTTTCATATTGTTCTTCGCGCCCAATGCACAATGCCGTTGCTTATCTTGTTCATTCAATATTTACAGCACTAGATGAGAAATATAAGACCGCCATAATGGTGTTCTTAGACTACTAAAACGCATTTGGCAGTCTTAATCGATGGGTGTTGCTCAACCTGATTACCTAAAGTGGTGTTAATCCCAACGTTAGGAGATTGATCCACTATTATTTCACAACTAGAAGGCAGTTTATGTGCCTAAACGGCAAAAAATCCTCTACTCGCCCGCTGGCTCCTGTTATTCTGCAAGGTACAATATTCTCTGTTTTTTTTCTTTTCAATGTATGTCGAATAATTGGTTTCTTCTTTCTGCATTCATTGGCTGCAAATACGCAGGAGACGTTGTTTTAGGTTGCGATACATTCAACTCCGAAGAGGCTTCAGAAATTCAAACCAAGCTAGACGTAATTTGTTGGTCTTTATCCCGTTCCCTCTCACTGAATGCCTCTAAATGTCAGTATGTTGTTTTGTGTTTCAAATTAAGTGAGCACACAACGGATTAAGTAGTAAGTTTTTTGTAAACAGCAAATATGTAGCCGGTTCACAAACCGGGGAACAAGTGGGAGCGATCAGCGTATAGGAAAGCAGAAAGGCAGGCCGACCGGCTCGCACGTCGCACAACATGCGAATGCCGTGAAGCCAGCATTAAGTCAGTCAATTGATCAACCGATCGATCGATCAATCAATTTGACCACAGGCATGTATGAACACAAATCACTTAGTTATGGGCCTCTTGGCTGACATAGCATGTTCAACCCTCACTGATAGGTTCCCCACCCTTTATACCAATCGTGAACTCGTAACAAACTCAAACTTCGTGAAATTCCTTGGCGTCACACTATTACACTATTTATTATGGTCACTGCATGTACAAAACACATTCTGTTGCAGAAAGTAACGGATAATTCATTCTCAAAACAATCGCAGAACTTTGTTAAGAAGCTGTCATCTGTGGAGGTAAATCAGCTTCACCTTTCTTGTGGCCTTCTCTTTTGTGTTACGTCTAAGAAAACCAACAGCAGAGAGACACAAGCACAGTTTGAATATTTTTTCGAACAACTGGAAAGGCTGAAAGTAATCTCAAAAGATGCAGAGTCGGGGATAAAAGCGAAACTGGTTTACTTGGAGCGTCAGTACAGAATAACACCATCAAGACAGAAGTCATTTTTCACTCCCTAGCATTTATCCGCCTTGAAGGAACTAAAGGAGAAGTTCGATTTGGTCATTTTAAACCCTGATAAAGTTTCTGGGGCTGATGGACCGTACAGATTACCAACGAAAGATGAAATGCATCCTTATTGACACCGCAATTTCTTAAAAGAACGAGACATGTTATGACCCCAAAGTGCTGGAAAGGAAAATTGACTCTGAACTTCAGTAGAAGGACACTTCATCGATTCTAATTTTGCTAAGGTTCGTTGAAGCGATTGTGATGAATCGATAACCCCCCCCCCCTTATATCAGCAAAAGAACTTTATGTTAGTCTCTCCCTAGCCTGATGACATGATCCTTTTATCCAAGCCTCTTTTATGTTTTGTCTCTTTTAATGTATCTTGCTTTACTGTGTTGCCATGCTAAAGCCCTACATAAACATTGTACTTTCTGCAGTATGCACCATGTTGAGATGCAGCGAAATTGTCCTGGGAATAAATTGTGTAGTAGTGCAATAATGTCCTTTCTTCTGTTGACATCCTGTAAAGTTAGAAAGCTTTCATATTTCTCACTCCGATTGAGAATACTTTCTGTTCACCACAAGCTGATTTTCAGGTGTGTGAATGCATACCTACTCCTTCATTGGTTGTACTACTCCCCCAGTGATTCACCCCAGGTACGTTGAAGAAAGACTTCCTAGATCTTTGAAACATTTCTAAATGTGGTGGCATCGTCAAGGATGAGCTCGCAGATTCTATCACGGACAGACATCGACAGGCGTGTGAAAATTTCATTGCCAGAATAATCTCAGACACTTATCACCCATTACACAACGAAGTGTCAAGAGCTGTATCGACATTATCCACAAGCTAAATGTTTAAACTTTGATTTGCATGTATTCATGTCTTTATTCTGTGTTGTCATACCTAGAACATCTACTGATTGAGAAGGAGAAAGTTTCCACAGATTTGCATAATTGCTTGCTTCATCGAAAACACAATACCTACTGTGTATGATTTTCTGAATTTTAATCCACAAATATGGTGTAAATGCTGAAAATTCACCCATTCGGGTGCATAGAGCTCCTACTAACTTGACTTGGCTTGACCACCCTAAATGCGGAAGTAATAGGTCACCTAGGAAAATTTTGTTATCTAGGAAACCATATCTCACTCGGTGGATGCGTCACGGATGAGGTGTGTTGCCTTGCAAAAACCGCTCTGTTGACATTTGCCAACTTGAGGCATCTGTGGTTCGGCTGCGCCATCCAATTTTCTGTGAAGAATCAAGCGTATACTACAGCAGTTTGTCCAGTGCAGCTATACGGCGCGGAAAGCCGACCGTTACGAAAACGATGTAAAGATAGACTGTCTGTGTTCTAACACCGCTGTCTACGCAGTATTGCACGAGTTTGGTTGCGAAACCGGAAAAGCAATTCTGTGGTCAGGCGCGGAGTTTTAGTTGCGGTCGCCAACTGTAGCAAGTGGTTGATCTCCGTAGATCACGTTATGTGGAGCATATATTGCACATATCACCAAATAGGTTACCGAGATATGAAGTCAATGAATAAAAGGCTACATTGGTCAATTAAGACATTATATGAAGGTACAAAATCCCTGAACAGGAAACTGGGGTACACAGATAGCGTTAGGTTCTCTGAATAAGGACCTCAAGGCCATTGTCATCAATGGTTACATATACTGTGGAATACGGTCCAGTATGGTAGTTAGTGGCGCAAGTGTATCTACGAATTAACTTGGTTCACTGAAATTCTCCTGTTTATCTTTGATTCTGCTTTTAACTTTCCAGTCTTACTTGTATCTCTTCCTCCAAACAGGCAACCAAAATACAGCAACCGAAACCACTTACGAAATAGTATGTTCATTGGTTGTACAAAATAGGTGAACTGCTGTACTGTTCTCCATCCTGATATCGTTAGTATTTTGATTCCATATATTTTGTGTTGAAATATTCCCTGGAAAAATCTGTAATCTGTTTGATAGGAAAAGGAAGGTATTGTGAACGAATTGTTTTCCTCATAGTGTTTCTTTAAGAAAACTAGATACCACATAATTATATAGATTGAACTGGCTGTTTGATCAGTAACGTGTAAGGTGAGTACAAATCATTCAATCGCATGACGCTTGATTCACTGTCGTTCCCATTCTCGTTGGTGAGCTATCTTTCTATTTGGATGGCCATTGCGTAAGCTCAGTTCCTGTGAGAAATCGTTGAACCTGAGTGGTACTGCTGTCAGCTTTTCTGGGTTGTGACCTCTTAGCTCATCATTTTATTTGTGGATTTGGGAATATTGGTATGAGACGACAAGCATCCACACATCTGCTGAATTCCAATACCCGTCCAATGAATGTGGATAGTTTACAACGCAAATTGAGATTCGTGAATCACAGATGTTGGGGTCCGCTACATCCATCCACAAACAAAACTACATCGGGAGGAGGAAGCAGCATCAAATCAGATACGGAAACCGCACGTCTAATTACTATAACAGAAAAACCGTTCAATTTTTTTCCGTGGAAGACAATCACTTGCACTATTCTTACCCTGACAGTACTCTCATTTATTCCACTCCTCTGGCTACTCGTTCATACAAATGAGCAGTCGAAAAAGATCCGCACAGAAGATATATGGTTGATGGTTGTTTCTAATTCACCCAAAAGCTCATTACTTTCTATCGGGATTTTACTGATTATATCCGTTCAATTAATTTGGGCACTAGATTTCTGATCATCATCTGCGATGCAAACCAGGTTGTACGTTTTTGACTCCTACGATGAACTAATGAGAATTGTTGTAGATTTGTTTTGACCCAATGCAAATCCCCAACACATATTATTTAGTTTCCTTCTCTACTCGCACACTACAATTGTTGCAAATTGCAATATATGTTCGTCCATTTCAGGCTATTTCAGTCGTATATATCCATCATTTTATTGGACGCACTCACACATATAGAAGCGCGCACACACACATGGCACATAACTTGAGGTATGTAATTCGAGCACTGGTAATTCATGGAGGCACGCAATTTCTTGTCCGAATGAAGCAGTATGCAGGCCACCCGCCACGGAAACGTAACTAAAAAATGATTACAACTGTTTTTGTTTGTGTAGTCAATATGTGCTTCGCTGGGAACCAAAATGGAGTTTGGTAGTGATGTCTTCTCATGTGCATGAAATAGAGTGAAAACCTTGAAATACTGTATTAGTTTCTCGACGAAACTTTTTTACAAACTTGTATTAAGTGAATAAGTCAAAAACGCAGTTGATATATATGTAGCATGGTCGATTGTACAGACGTAGCTTTATCTCGACCATCTAACGAGACTTCCGTCTCACGTTCTGATCGAAGGATCGTTTAGTCGGCATGTTTTCGAACGTAGGTTAAACCCGATCCTAAAACATGGCACATTGCATAGCAATACCATCGCATCGACTAATATCACGTGTTCTACTCGATATTTGTTTAGCATTTATATTGCTGTTTTGGTACTGAAAGCGTACGTATTTGCCTTCTCTGCAGGTTGCTACACCACATGTTTCTCTCTTTTCTTTCTCATATTCACCGAGCCACATACGCGCCCTGGCTACTGCACTCATGGTGCAACGTATTCGGCACGAATTCTGGTTCCACCTTTGCAACCGACTCAGCAGGTTAACCATAGATCCAACGGCATGCCCATATTACTCACGTGTGCTTCCAGTTACCTTAGTCAAAAACGCATGTACTTTGGCTCGGGCAAAGCACGCCAACTGGTCAACCGAGAACGTAATTCTCGCTGGTATTCTGTTCCGATCCAGGCAACGCATCTGACTCGACATTGAGCGCTTTACCCCATTGTCCTACTGTCCTCAATGCTGCCCCGACCGCGAACATTACGTACCAACCGCGAACTTTTGTGAGCATCATGTACCTCAGCACAGCACCACGTTTATCTTGCCATTACCGAAAGTTGTTTCACACTTTCTAGCGGAGGGCTGCTGTAGCGTGGTCGATTGTACAATAAAAACCGGACAATAGTAGAACTTTGCCGGACGCCAATTTTTATCTACAATCTGAATGTCTGTTCACATTTTTACTTCAGTACCAACGCCATGTGACCTTTTGTTTTATACGATTGAAAACTGCTGTCTCCTTCTGCGAGAGGAACTTTCACTTTTTCGCTTCCCCACCGTTTTGCTCGTTAATGCGCTCGTTTGTTCGCTCGCCTTCGTGCTTTAAAGCAAACGTTCGTTAGCCGGTACCGGTACTTTCTGCGTGCCACGGTACCTCAATAAACGTCTACAACCACAAGTCTTCTGGTTCAACCAGCTGTAACTTGGTGTGCTACGAGCTCAGAGGTTCCCGTTCTGAAGCACGTCACGCTCGGTCGTAGTCGACGTTACTTCATGTATATGTATTTATTTTGGGAAAGCAGAGTTAATATGTGAACTACCATCGAATAGTTCTGAAAACAATGGACATTATTCAATTTATGTTTGTGGTGATATTCAGCGCATATGTACCAAATGAACTGTGATTCGAAACCCGAATCAGCCACTTCGTAAAACTCTGTATGAAGCACATCCAATAACCGGAGATTCGTTCTAACGAGACATCATTTCGGTCGATTTGCCTCTGTCTTTTTTGGACGTATAAAAGTACAGCAGAAAATATTTAGATTTCTGATAAAATATCTCTTAGTCTTGTTCTACTAGGAATGGAGTGACAAATAATTCTGTTTACAAACTGCATATTTTTCACGCTTACCTAAGCGATAAGCACGTCCGAATAACAGCCCCTTTAGATGGGGTTTGAATCCCAGTAAGTTAATTCCGTGGACAGGTGTGCAGTGCTTTCAAAGCTTTTCAACGATCAGCGAAATTGGAAAAAGATCGATAATTATCAAAAGTATTTCTTATTGGATCAATTCAATTCATCTTTTCTTTGTTTGAGTCAGCTGCGACGTGGATGTACAGAACGGTCGTTTGATTCGACCGAAAATTATTTTCCCCATAAAACATTATTTATACATATTTTTCATTCATTTTGGACCGCAACTAAGCTATGTGGTAAGTGTGCACATTTGATTAGCCAAAGATATACTGGAAGAAAGCACTTCTGACCAAACCAGAATAAGAGGGGGTACTCCGCTAAAATGCCACCGGTTTGGAAATTATTATTCCACAAACTTACGACCCTGTTATGAACATCATGGTCATTTGGTTTATAGGTCAACATGCCAACACGCCCCGAATGCGGTTACTCAAATTTCAGATCAAGCGATAAATTCTCGGCACTGGTGAGCTCGAATCAAAGTGAAATTCGAATACAAGATTGCTTGAGTGCATAATTCACAGTGTAGAGACTAGGATGACGCGTAAACAGAATGAAGTCTGTACATGGCTGTAAGAGATTTCTGTGAAAGACATGCTACCTAATATTCTTTATACTACTGGACAACTTCAAAAGCACATATATCAACGGTTAGAGTGAAACTGGACCAGAAATCGCATTCCATATGAAAGTACAAGTGAAAAAATCTTAGAAAATAAGTTTCTTCGAAAATGTCCATAAGGAAATTATCTCAATGTCTCTTACGTTCTACCATCAATCGGAATCCTTTATGAGGATTATACAGGTCGGGTCAAACACAGATATCGTATTCTTTAAAAAAGGGTAATTCGATTAAAAACATTTAATGAATGGATGTATTGGAAGATTTGTTTTTTATTAGATGAATTAGTCGCGTAAATGAAGTTTGAGCTGAAAACATGGGAAGTACTGGACAGCTGTTTCCACTTGGGTGGGTCTCATCAGTTGTTCGAATTCATCGACTCAACTGGGGATCGAACCCAATTTATATCCTTGGAGGCTAATGCTGAGATGAGAGAGGACTGATACTCACAACAAGTTCGCATAGACGCGTTGTGTTGTATCGTGTAAATTCAAAATGAGAATCCTTCTGATCACTTGCCCGATGGCCGAGTGGATAGAATCCTCGCGTCCCACCCGTGATGTCCCGGGTTCTATCCCCAGTTAGGTCCATGGATTTAAATTGCTGAAGAGACCCGACCAGATTGAAAAAATTGCCCAGTTCTTCCCATCTTTTCAGCTCACGCCTTATTTACACGACAAACTCATCCTATAAAATACATTTCTTTGTCCATTGGCCTTAAGTAAAAAGTAAAAAATTGTGATGCTTTGATGAAATCATCTAGGATCACTGTCAATCACTTAGGATTCTCACTATGAAAAATTGATCCACTGGGTTCGTTGTTTATCTTTAGGGTTTGGGGCGATGCTATTGCGTCAAAGCCACTAAGTGCCTCAAGAGTTTCCACATTAGAGAGATCTATTGGAAAAACACTTCTCACTCCTGATGTCAGCCTCCGAATACCGCAGTATGGTCGGGGATGGGTATCTAGGGTTGCGCCTGGGCACCCTTCCCTTGCATCTCGCGAAACGCTCCCATACGACCAAGCGTCTCAAATAGCCTCTGCCTTCTCGTGGCGGTATTTTCCCACCAAAGTGAAAGGATGAAAAGTCGACATACGGGCTATAAACGTGCTGGTGGACTCCTACGTTTGAATTTCACACGGTGTAGTCTCAGACCCGTAGCCCGCTAGCAAAGTAGAACAACAACACGCAGCGTAGGATGGGTTAATTATGATCGGTCACAATCAGGCGTATGTTCAACAAGGAAGCCATAAAACTAACAGCCAATCAGAATCGGGTCCATGTCGGCCGGCCGTATCGGCACAGGCAAGTGCGTGAGGTTGATCGTTCGGAGTAGATATCAATGGATAACGTCTGTGGAACGAGCAAATTATTGATGCGCAGACTGGCAGACTGGCACGCACCTAAGCCACAGGCCCGTATACAACTGGCAGTTCACCTAGGGGAGTTGGCCAAAACCCCTGATCCAAAACCAACCAAGAAGAGGCGCACGAATCACACGCACAATCTCTCGGCTGTGGCAATGGTCACGGGCTCGATTGGGCATCTAGGTGCATTGGGCACCTGGGACGTTTGTCCCCTCCCCCTCCAATGGGCGCACGATCCGATGAACTATACCTTTTTCATGTCAAGTTGTCCCAGTATCATATCATGTTGTCCGGGAATCATTTCAAACT